>APFE030927325.1:33588-52644 GCA_000404065.3 Pinus taeda | reverse complement strand
ATCAATTTATTATTTAAATATTACAATGGATATATTTTTATAAATGTTTCTTGTTATTGTTTTTTTGAAATAAGATTGATAATTTTGTGATTGTAATTTAAATATATAAATTTCAAAAAAAAATGTAAGTGTATATTTGTTTTTAGTTCACTGGTTATCTAGGTGGTTGGGAGGAAGGAATGAAATCATTCTCACCCAAGTTCAATTTCTACAAGTGACATGATGGGTGTTAACAATATATGTATATACTCCATATGGAACATACAAAGTTGTGCTTGTGAAAAATATATATATAATATATTATTCTCAATGCAATCACTATATTCACGGAGAGGAATCAAATCTCCCAGGATACAAATATGTTGTACTTGTGAAAATATATATATATATTATTCTCAATGCAATCACACACACACAACATATAATATAGATATATATATATATATATATATATATATATATAATATATTCATTTTAGGACATTTTACATGGGAGGAAAGAATGAAATCGTTCCCACCCAAGTCAATTTCTACAAGTGACATGATGGGTGTTAAACAAAAAATGTATATATACCCCATATGGAACATACAAAGTTGTGCTTGTGAAATATAATATTATTAATATTATTCTCAATGCAATCACTATATTCACGAAGGGGAATCAAAATCTCCCAAGATACAAATTATGTTGTACTTGTGGAAAAAAAAAAAAAAAAAAAAAATATATATATATATATATATATATATATATATTATTTATATATATATATATATCTTTCTCAATGCAATCACACACAACTACATATATATATATTCATTTCATGACATTTTACATTTTTTCCCCTTAATTTTAATCAAAATTCTAGATTTTTTAAAAATTGAGTTTAAATTGTCTAATCTACATAATTCGAATGCCCCACAGGTTTTTTAAGGTGCTTAATCTATTTATGGATTCAAAAATTTATTTTAGACAACAAGGGTGCTTAATCCATTTATGCAATCAAAATCCGAAGAGATTTTTGGAAAATTGAGTTCGAGTGTCCACGGTTTTTTAGGGTGCTTAATCCATTTATGCATTCAATAATGAAATGTATTTTAGACAACAAGGGTGCCTAATCCATTTATGCAATCAAAATTCGACACATATTTTTAAAAAATTGAGTTCAAGTGTCAGGGGTTTTCCAGGTTGCTTAATCCATTTATGCATTCAAAAACTTATTTTAGACAACAAGGGTGCTTGATCCATTTATGCATTCAAAAACATGTTTTAGACAACAATTGTAATGTCAGATTTTGGTGAAGACTATTTCGTCTATAAGTTAGAATATATGTGTGTGCAATCGCTAAATTCACTTAGAAGGAACAGATATTCCAAGATGCAAATTTCTTTTTAATAGCAAAATATTAGAAAATAATTGTTTTTCCTAGAGATTTGATTCCTCTACGCTGTTGGTAAATCTAGAGTTAAGATGGATCTATGATGGTTTTGAACAACACATTAATAAAATGTTTTAGCTATAAGAAAATTTTACTTTTCACTTGTTTTGTATTATACATGAAATTATTTTTGTTTTTAATATTTTTTAAAATGTTATGTGTGTGTTATTATTACTTTCAAAAATACTACATATCAACTTCATTTTAAATATTTAAGGAATTACATATATCTATCATACCTTAAATTAGAAAGAATTTATTAATGGAATAAATACTTTTTTCTCTCTTTGTAATGTGACAATTTATAGTTTAAATTATTATATTTTTCTATGTATAAAGTTGATATAAAATTATGTTATTTATAACTAATAGTAAAATAATTTTTGTTGTTAATATATTTTTGTTTTAGATATTACATGTCCACTGAAATAAATTGAATTACACATCATATAGTATCATTAATATTATTTTGTCATGTCATTTGTAATTTTTTAAGAATTACATATCTCCCTCATACTAAAAAGTAAATTAATTTGTTTTACTTTCAATTACTTTATCTCTTTATATAAAGTTTTGTAAAATTAAAATGAAAATTGAAGTATTTTATTTATTGCAAGCTGTAGTTTTTAATTTATTAATGTGAGCGTAATTTTATAGAGTAGTCTAAAGAGGCCACAAATTTGCCCTGAAAATAGTGGAAATTCCAGCATAATTTTTGCCAAAATCCAACATAAATTTTGGGAAATTTGGGTTAAAGTTGTAAAACATTATGATTTTGGGTGCCCAAGGGGGTTTTTGTGGTGTTTAATTCGTTTCCACTGTCAAAAACTGATTCAAACACTCATATGATCAATTTTTTTGAAAAAAAAAAACAAAACAAAAATCATCGGATTCTGGTGAAAAATAACTTTCCACGCAAATTTGTGGCCTCGTCTCAGGACCCCAAGTTGGCACCAAGGCCAATGAACGCCCATGATGACCCAAGAACACTTTGAGTGGTGAAAAATCGACTTGGAGCCATGATGAGTGCGCCCCTGCGACAAGCACACCCACATGGAGGAGGGGCGCCTAGGTCCACATAGGGGCGGCATGCACGAGTTGGAGAGGTGCATGCACGCACGATGGCAAGGCATCGGGCACTGCGCCATGAAAGACATTGTGGGCACGTCACGATGGGCATGCCCATCCACACAACATGGACTTAGGCAACACAAACTCGGACGACACAAACTCAAGCGACACAGACTCGAGGGACACGAACTCAGTGAAAGGCGTGCACAAGTGTGGATCGAATGACATGGGTAAGGGGTGACATGAGTTGCATGAAGGCACAATGTGTGAACGATGGTGTGCGAACGAAGGAAACAACAAGCGAGAGTTTAGCGAGTGAGCAAATGCCCGTGGACAGGGCACGCCCACATGACGGAGGGTTGCATGCACGACCAAACGATGGGTCAGCCCACGCAGCAGGGGCACTCACACGACTAAACGATGAGTCAGGCCAGCACTAACATGACTTGAACGATGGGCCAACTTGAACGGAAACGACACATCGGTTGGAATGGAGGGTGGTCACATGAGTATAAAGAGAAGTTTTCACGACTTAGAGGAGGATCAACCGAAATTGCAGAGATGTAAGTTTGTGCAATAACGCAGAACCGTAGGTAGGGGCACATATGGCAAAAAGGGAGATCGCAGTTGAGACATATCACAAAAAGAGGTGAGGCTCGCCCAAGTGAGCTTGTTTCTGCTAGAGGTCGAGAGTTGGGATTCTGAGTTGTTTGTGGCACTAAGTTTGAGGTTTCTATTCGGCAAGGTGTCAACTTTAGGTTGCAAAACTTTACATTTTGGGAAAGTGTGTTGAGTTGGGCCAACGACTACCACTCTTTTGTAAATCTTGGGCAGCGCATGAGGTTTGGCATGGCTAGCCCTTTGCAATTATGTTGTAAAATACATTTAAGCTAATAAAAGTAAAGGGGGTAATTGTTTCGGAAATTGCCACCTCCTGTCACATATACTTGTGTTCATATTGTTGTTTGTAACACCCTCCTCCCATATCTAGCCAAGCAACTGGCCAGCCGAAGTAAACATGCGACGAGAGGCCACTATGATAAGACTTAACCTCCTAGGTAACCTTAAGGAAATGGAGTCGACAAAACAAGACCTTACAGACCTCCCTTAAGTACTTCAGGACCCCCAGGAGCTAATCCACCACTCCAGGTGCCTAACCCTTGAGTTGACCTAGAATTTCAATGAATTAAACCTGGAGTCTCTCCCATGACAAGGCATGCATGCGACTGGAACCCTATAGTCGCTCCCACAATGCCTGCAAGGGTGAGACTACAGTCTTTTTCAGCCAGTTCTGTGCCAGAGACTGTGATATTTAAGCCACTTTTTTAGGGCTAGTCTCCAAACCAATGCCTAGAACTAGATGAGACTTTCCAAGACATTAAATGACACCAAGGCAAAGTCTCTAACAAAAAACTTGATCAAGGGATTGACCTAACCAAGCCTGACCATGATAGACATTTTTTCAAACACTTAGTAAATATGCAACCTACAGGTCTAGGATATAAGACAGAGCATGAATGACTGAAAGCACTTATGAAACATAACTAGAAGGATCACCACCTTTTCCATTGAATTGCTATAACATCAATTAGGTCTTGCTTCCATCCATTTAACAATTACAAGTAAATACATGAAATAACCATGACATGAATCAGTCATATAAACATGCTTATAACTGGCATACAACCATATAAAAATTACAGATATGGTAGCCATTAAATCCACATATAAGCGAGTGCAAAAGTAAGAGAACTTAGCTTTTATTAATCATAGGCAAATTTGACCAGGTTCGGGACTTCCACGTACCACTCGACCATAGACATGGCTAAACCAAATCTCTCTTTTAGCCAATGACCCTCGTGCCATATTCCAAGCATGAACGTGGGATCGCATAGAATAACCAAGCCAAGAACAATCAAGGTAATCCAAAGGTTAAACCACCTCCACCCTCATCAATACGTAATCACACCAAAATCGATGCTTCGATCACAACTAAACCGAACTTTGAATGTCATCGGGAATCCATCACTATCCTTAAGGAATTTTTCGTCTTTTATCTCTCAGGCTTTACCGCAATGCAATCCTGAATCACTAGGCCCTAAACTGACACCAGTCACTCAGGATTTACCGCAATCCAAACCCATATCACTAGGCCCTAAATTGACACCAGTCACTCTGGATTTACCGCAATCCAAACCCATATCACTAGGCCCTAAATCGAGACTTCTCCCTCAGGTTTTACTATGTATCCCGCCAAAATCAGTCAAGAGATTCCTAGGCCTTTGGGAATGAAACTTGAGACCACCTCCGCCCCAAATTTTGAAATCCATCCAGCAAACCAAATCTCAAAACCGAAATAAACATCATCCGGAAAAAGTCAAGGTTGGGCTGAAAACCACTAGCATAACTCGACAAAACCATGCCATCGATAGCAAGAGAACCATACACCAACATGCAATGTCATGCATGTCTAAATCAGATAGGAAATCACACATGCATAAGGTTGCTTGCAAGTATTCCTATTGAAGCTACCTGATCCTATTCTTCTTCATTGATCCTTGCTTTCCTTCCTTTCCCTTTGCTTGTTTTTCTTTCCTTGATCCAAAGCTAGAGTGCTCCAAGAAAACTTTAAGTGACCAAGAGTGAGAGAGAGAGAGAGAGAGAGAGAGAATAATGAGAGAGCTCCAAACTTGAACTAACAAAAGGTTACACTGACCAAGCTTAACCTTGAAAAGAAGAAGCTTAACAGCTGATCCTCAGAAGCCTTTTTATTAATGAGGCCTCTAATTTCTTCATTTTCCATTATTTTCCTTCAATTTCCTCCTCACATGCAACCCATGACCTTTCATCTTACTTTTCTCCTAATTTCCTTTATTTTCATATAAATGTGTCAAAAATGTCTTTTTGCCTTTTAATGCCCTTCCCTTAGCCTTTTCCAATTTTCCTTAGCCAAAACACACATCGAGTGATGCCCACTAGGATATCTTTGCCCAACATTCATCTTGAAATACATGTCCCTTACTCGTGGTCTTATTTTGCCTTTATTAACTTTTATGACATGGAATTTTCACCAGGGTTGTTACAAAACCCTCCCCCTTGGGGAACACCGTTCTTGGTGTTAAACCACACCAAGACCTCAATAAAACCATTGAAAACAAACATACTATCTATGGAGCCTTATAACTTAGCTCATTGCAGTATTTACAATGAAATACTTGCTCAAAAGAAAAACATCATGACAACATGACAACATACCGCATATTGGAGCTTTATAACATAGCTCATTACAGTGTTTACAATAACCACATATACATATATGCACATTTTCTAAACCAACAAATAAAAGAATATGATGCTTGTATCAATCAACAAGGGAGTCTAGAGGCTCACACCTCCACCCTCAAAGTAATACCAGGATTCACCTCCTTCCCAGGAAGTCTAGAATCCACTATCACAATCAAAGTTGCATCTAGTGTCCAACACTACAATCTTGCGCCACTTGTCCCCTCATTGAACAGTTACTGACTCATTGTTCTCAATCACACTGCCAATGTGCATCTGATTCCATCTGGAAATGCTCATGACCAAAACAAATATATCTGCGACCTTAACTTCTCTGTTACACAGTCATCACCCCATTTTGTGCAGTCATTCACCTTCCAAATTCCCCAGAATCCCCTATCCCGAGAGATCCATCCCCTGGCAAGGCTTCCTCGCATCGGAAGATACAAAACCAAGGGATATACCTACCTCAAAACCATCATACCATTCATAGCATGCTCATGGCAATCAATTGACATTATTGGGTACCAGTGTCCCACAATGGCCCTGCTCCTGAAGAACTCTACCAGCATACTACTACATGTTCCAATTTCTTTTATTGTTGCTACCAATTATTGCAGTCAATTTCAACCACCCAACCGGGCATGTTTATGCATTCACGTTCCAAGCACATAATTTCCATTAGATTCAAATAAATCGAAATAAAACCTCAAATCATACCTTATTGGTAGTTTGTCAATAAGGTACAGTTGCAATCTTGTTCGCTTCTTGACACAACGAGTCAAACTAACTGTTTGATCAAAACATCACATATAAACATATCACATCTTGTTAGCTCAAAACACAACCATCGTAGATCAACATCATAAATCACATGTAACCATCATAAACTAGAATCATAGATCACATATAATCATCATATACCATGTTGTAGTTCATCTAACAACATTTCTGATTTTGTAGAAGGGGTAGTTGATCCACCATGTAGATCAGTGCTAAAGCTATCCAGTGACACTTGGATGTTTTAAGTTGTATATCACAGATGAACACTAGCACTAAGGAGAATGTCATCCCCCAACTAGATGAAAACTTGGACACTTGTAGTAGGGAAAATGTCATCCCCCAACTAGATTGAAACTATAATAGAATGATTTTCGTTCCTTGGAAGAGAACCAAGACACCCAGTAACCAGTCAATATTTATTAAAAAAAAAAAAACAAAACAAAACAAAACAAAACAAAAAAACAAAACAAAACAAAACAAAAAAGCAAAAAAACAAAAAAACAAAAATTCACACTGAATCGTGCTTGCAAGCTTTTGAACGGCATGCTCATAAGAGAGTAGCTGAACATTAGATTTCTAATTGGCATAATCATAAAAGAATTGTTGAACATCAGATTGCTAGTAATCCTTTAGTATCCAAAGGCAATCAACTGAAACACATAGTACAAATCTCTTGCGTGCTAAGGATTTATCAAATTCAATTTCGAGTGATAACCGATATAAATTTAATCTTGCAAAATTGAGCATGGCAGTGCCTTCACTCGAGCTCAAACACACTGGTGATTGATTAGGCTATTGCATACCAGATGTACATGTCCCATGCTACCGACTAACACTTATAAGTTCAACTGTCAACCTAATGGCGATTGAAGGAGCCATTGCATTCCTGGTGTCCATGGCCTATGTCACTGACTAACCAACAGGGTCAAAGGTCTACTGCCTCAGATGCATTTATAGCCTTCTAGTTAGTAGTTGATTTTGATGCAACTTAGAAAGCAGGTAAGCTAGTTCTTCACATGTGGCAAGAAGATGATCAAATATATTAAAAAGGCAGGGGATATTGTTCTCGAGTATAAACTATCTAACTTGAGACGCTTGTAATAACTTACAAATTTCGATGAAGACACTTGTAATAACACAAATTAAGAATTTAGAATAAACGAGGATGTTATTAGTTAAAAAGTAGAGAACAATTTTTCTAGTGTAACATTTATTTTGTGGATTGCTTCAAGCAATCAATTATGGAATCCAAACTTAAAGATTTAGAATCAATCAACACAACAGATGCAAGTCCCCTTGGAATAAGTCCCTTATGACACCTCCATTTGAGCAGAGCATATAGTGAGGATCTCAATATCGTTCCCACACAACTTCGTTGTCTCTGGTGAGATGGGTGACCAATGTTATCCTTCACCCTCCCCGCATAGGAAGGCTAAGGGAAGGTTAGGCTGATACTAATTGAAGAAGATCGTCTATATTCATTAAGCCCATAGGGGACCATGCACACCTACCATTGGCTACACTCAAGGGCTAAGAATTTCGCATAGAAACAGGACAACAGGTCTTTGATCACAACAAATCTGACAACTCCTTAATTGGACATGGATCCTGGGAAATCCCACCCACACAATGTTCCAATTTGGGACCCATATTGATGTAATATCTAAGTTACATATATGCACATGGGTGTAGGTGTGGGCCAGTGGATACAACAATTTCTTTTCCTAAAGAGGTCATTTGGATGGGGTATAGGCGGAATCTGGGAAGAGATAGGTGTACAAATGCAAGTGTATACCACAACTCATTTTAACTAGTTTTATTCCATAAACTAACTATGTATATTATTCAATTGTAAGGGAAGCATGCAATATGATATCTGAAAATGGAAGGTATGACCCCAAAATGGAAATAAAATAGTAAGATATTTGTAGCGAAGTATGGGAAGAGATAGAGGTGTACCAATGTAAGTGTATACCACAACTCATTTAACTAGTTTTATTGCATAACCTTAACTCTCAATATTATTCAATTGTAAGAGACGCATGTGAGTTGGTATCTGAAAATGGAAGGTATGACCCCAAAAAAGAAAATAAAATAGTAAGATATTTGTACATTACAGGTAATAAAGCGTTATGCATTTAATGTTCTATGTTCCTTAGAATCATTGGTTGCTTGAACAATTGAACCCAAATAATTACAAGGCCACTGAATCAAGTTTCCCAAAAAAGTACTCACGTATTTAACTCGTATAGAAAAGCCTAACTGAACTAGATGATTGGCATAAAAGTGATAACAAGAATTTCAATAATAAACAGATGAAAATAACATCATTAGAATAGAAAGTGATATTGTAAAACAAATAACCAACATTTCAAGAGTATGCAAAGACTGAAAACATAACATCAATTTGATATGAAGTGATGGTAGATATATTAGAGGGCAGTACTGAACAACAATTAGGTTGGTGAAATATCATAGCTTCGACAATGTAATCATTTTTCCTCATAATCTACACACTCCCACAAGCAAATAATTGAGGCTTCAAACTTTGTGGCATTTGGATGCACTATTTTATGGGTGACAACGATTAGACCTGGAATTTTGAATAGTTAACATAATAACCTATTACCATGATTGAGCTAATTTATGGTGTCCAATACACTAGAAAAAGAAAAGATTACAAGCATTCAAAATTAAGGCTACAAATATGATCTTGGAAAATGTTAGGCATCTTCAAAATGTAAACAATTTTACATAGGCATGCGACGAAAGACCCATAGAAAGAATATATTAAAATATGCAAGTCCTTGAGGATTTGCCAATTTTAGTCATCAATCCAACCCAATGAGCTCTGATGTGGATAAGGATTTTTCCTTCTTGGTGCAATACCCAGGGAATCGAAAGGAAAGTTTTGGGATCCAACCCCATAAATGTTCCTAGGTGCTTGATCACTTTGGTGCAAACTTGATCTTATATAGTTCATTTGTTGATCCAGTTAAGGAGCATAACAATCCATTGCAGATGAGGTCAGCCATGTGCGTTCATAAGCATCAAAATGATACGACAATCTAGAATGAAGTTGAGGGGAATCCTCGTGTTGTTTCCCTAGCATTAATGAATGAGGCATATCAGGCATGAGATCCAAATTTCTGTAGTAGATTTTGTTTACATGGGAGCCCTAGTCAATATAATAATTGCCCCTTTTAGTAGTATCACCCATCAACCACTCGGAACCTCTGTCATCTTGTGACAACCTTGGTCATTCAGAACCAAAATCATGTTGACCTTGTTTGCTGTATACTCTGCCACCACTCAACAACACTTGCAATTCTATAAGAGACCCTAAATATTCTGATCCCAAACTACTGGGGAAATTCTTGTGAATACCTCTACTTATTTCGCCAGTTGCGCATTCCTCTTCAACATTGCCAGGACGACCTAGTTGCAACCCTCTTCCATATTCCTCATAAACTCCTCTATGCAATCCTCTTCCAAGAGCATCATCCGCACCACCAGATATCCTACAATAACCCATATTATAGCCTTCATCAACATTATTAGGTGGCACTCCCTGGTAACCTCTTACAAACTCTTTCCCCGAATCAGTTGAATCAATATGATGTCCTCTAACAAGGTCTTCCCTATTACCGGTCCTCGCTCATATACCCTCCCAAAACCCTCTGGGGCATTGATAGGTAAAGAACCCTGCTCTCGAAAATGATCTGAATCTTGATCCTTCCCAAATTCCATTCTCATTAATGGTGGTGATGTAGCAGTTTGTTATTTTTTAAACCAGCCCTTGTCAGGCCTCTTATTTTTAGATCTGTCTTTATCACGTCTGTCTGTCTCATGCCTACCTTTCTCATATCTCTCCTTTTCATATTTTTCTTTGTCTAGTCTATCTATTCTTTCTCTGTATGGTGATATTTCCTTCTGATTTTTCTTACTCCCAATTTCATCATCACAACCTCCTTTGTCCTGTCTCCTTACATGATTTTGCTCCAAAAGTTTAGTTGGGCGATCATTGGCATGGTCATAAACATCAGAGTCTTTTTCCTTATTTGCAATATGTTTGTTGTATGGGGATTCCTTGTGTTCCTCTTTAATTTCGAAAGATGAACCATCTTTCCATTGTAACTCGTCTACTCTTTGTATCAAAGATAGAGAGTCAAGTTTTGATTCTTTCTCATTTTATTTGTAATCAGCCCCAAATCAGCGTGGCACGCTCGCTTGAAGGGACACAAAGGTTTCCCAGTTAGCATAATAATGCATCCTGGAGGTGGAAATCAGGAACTTTCTTTCCATCTACTAGCATCTGGTAAGTGGAGGCAAACTCTGGATCATTTTTGTATAGTTGCGGCCATCGAGAGGTCTCATGACCACAAAAGTTGAGAACAGTAGCCAGTGTTGCAATTGGGGGCCGACTGAGGCAGTCTATAACATGATTACCACTGCCCTTTTTGTATTTAATGTTCAAGTGGAATTGTTGCAGATATGTAGACCACTTCTAATGGCGATCGTTCTGCAACTTCCCTGTGTCTATATAAAATGAAGAGGTCGTGATCTATGTGGATGACCGTCTCCTTCCCCATAATGTAGTGCTTCCACTGTCAACAAGCCTGCATAATGGAATACATCTCTTTATCATTGGTTGGGTACTTCTGAATTGTGTCGGAAAGTGTCTCACTATGATATGCCATTAGATGCCCGTGTTGGGTGAGGACTGCACCAATAGCATAGTCTGAGCCATCTGTCTTGATTTCAAATGGTTGTTGGAGGTTTGGCAAGATGAGTACCGATGAAGAGCAGAGGCGATGCTTCAACACAATGAACGCCTTCCATTGGGACTTAGACTAGGAAAACTTTGATTTCATACCGCCCTTAGTAATCTGACTCAAAGGCAAAGTAATATGGGAGAATCCTGACATGAACCTCTGATAAAAATTTGCAAGGCCCAAAAAATGCGAAGCTCCATTGGAGTGGTCGGGACTGGCCAATCCCGAATGACTTGGATCTTATTTGGGTCCACATGCACCCACACTCATCTATGATGTATCCCAAGTATCGGACCTCACTCATGCCAAAGGTGCATTCCTCCAAGTTGGCACACAGTTTGTGTTACCGAAGGGTTTGAAGGATCTGTCAAATGGGTTGCAAGTATTCTTCCCAACTCTTGTTTAAGATGAGGATGTCGTCTAGATAAACCACCACGAACGAGTTGGTGAAGGGTCGCAAGATGTCATCCATTAGCCTCATAAAAGTAGTAGGGGCGTTTGTCAACCTGAAGGGCATAACCAACCATTCAAAAAGGCCTTCCTTGGATTTAAAGGCGGTCTTCAATACATTTGTGGGCTCTATTGGAACCTGGTGATAATAAGACTTTAGATTGATCTTGGTGAAATACTTAGCCCCCTTGAGTTGCTCTAGCAGGTCATCAATTGTGGGATTGGATACTTGTTCCTGACAGTGATTTTGTTTAATGCCCGATAATCAATGCAGAGCCTCCAGGTCTCATCCTTCTTCTGTATAAGTATAATCGGGCTCCCACAAGGCGAGGAACTTGGTCAGATGTGCCCTTTTTGCAGCAACTCCTAGTTTTGCCGCTTGATCTCTTCATTTTTTAGAATGGAGCGACAATATATCGGTCCATTGGGTAGAGGTGCTCCAGGAGTCAAATCGATTGAATGCTTGACCTAACAATGCAAGGGTACCCCTGTGGGTGAGGAGAAGATGTCTCAATATTCTTCCACAGTCATATCCACGTAATTATACAGCTTGGAGGAACCCTTATTGGGGGCCATGGATGTGGCCACGACCTTCCCCTTACTTTCAGAGTGAATCAGATAGAATAAAAATTTCCCAGTCTCGGAGATGACCTTACTGCATTGGTTAGAAGAGATCAAGAGATGGCGGTAGGTGGGGCTACCTCCGTTATCTTGTATAACTTAGTATCCAAATAAATAATAACAGAGTGAGGTCTAGACTCATTTATATCATGTCACTTCCATAAGTATGATTGTCCTAATAATACATCACAAATAAGGTTCTTTTGGCTCCCGCTATCGACAATGAACTATAGCGGAGAAACCTTCACTCACATTTGTGAGTGGAATTGGCAATCTGCCTCTTATGGATCTTTAGGCTCAATCTTCTGGATCTTGGTGGTGGCCAGAATGGCACTGGGCTCTGTGCCAATGATCTATTTCCCTTTGTCATTCTCCTTGTCGGGTTCTGACTCTTAGTTGGAACATGCGTCGAACCCAGAAGCCTTCAACTCAATCACGAGTAATTGTTCAACCTGACACTCACTTGTGTTGTGAGTGTAGCTCTTATGGAACTCACACCACTTTCGCGTGTCCTTATTTGTCTTCATGGTGTTCTTCTTTGCTTGCGGCTTCAACGGGTTATCCTAGGTTGCCCCGACTTGGATTTTCCCTTTGCTATGTAGTTTGGTGGCGCCTTTCCCTTGCTTCCGATTCGTAGATCCAAAGTCTCGCTTTTTTATGTTTAAGCTTTTTCTCAATCTTGACAGCGTATCGGTATGTTGTGCCGAGCGAGGAGATGTCCAGGAACTCCATATCATCCTAGATGTACCTGTGTAGGCAGTCATGGTACTTGAGTACCAAATGTTTCTCAGAATCCTTGATACCCAACTTCATGCGAAGGGTATGAAAAAAATTGGTAAACTTTGGCACGTATTGGTCCCTTCCTTGTCCCAGTGTGGTCCACTTTATGTATTTATCCTCATAGCTCCCGATAATGTAATACTGCTCCTTAATGGCATCCAGGAACGAATCTCAAGTGGGTGCGCCCAAAAATAGTGAGGGTGTACTTTCATCCTTCTACTCACAGTAGGTTTCCCACTAGTCCTTGACGTGGGGGGCAACTTTGAGAAGAGAAAAAGTAATATTTATCCGACTTGAAAAATCATGAACAAAAAAAATTATCCTTCTAGCAAATTTAACCATTTATCTATGGCGTCTGCATCTATTTGACCCTCAAATATGGGAATGTCAAAGTTAACTTGTACCTTAAAGGGCGTGGTGCTTCCAGAGTATCTGCTAGAAGTAGATGTGTCACCCTTGGGTAGCCAATGAAGGATCTGGGCAAAGTTGTCCATCATCGTGTTCCTCTGTCGCTCGAGTGCATCTTCAAGCGAGATTTTGAAAGGATCTCCTACCCCCTCATCTTTCTTTTTATTCCGCCATGGGAGGCCGTCAAGATTTGTGAGGCTGGTCTTGCAAAGGTTCAACCAGTTCAAGACCTAACTCCTTATATCTGGACCCTGTTGGAGAAATGCAAAGAAAAACAGAGAAAGAGAAGACCGCTCTGATACCACTGATCCAAATTTAAATAGGAACACAACAAATTACAAATATAACCATAAAGACAGAGATGCAACAGAAATAACACTTCATTTCATTAAAATCAAATACTAAAATATGCTTACAAACAGAATGGAAATAAGACTAGCTCGGGCGATGGTAGCTTATCTCTGAGAAGAGATGTGGTGGCTACATGGCTCTGAACTATTTTACAATGAGGCTCAAGGGCCTATTTATTATCGAAAAACATGAGAAAACCCTAAACAACCAAAACCATAACCCCAGGAGATGTAATGCCAAGAGTTTGTGAGCCCTGTTGGGGTTAGTTGGGCAACCAACTTGGGGTCATAATTTGGTCATATTATCTCTGTTTGGTGTGTATGATTCCTTGTTCGAAAGGTCTCTCTAAGTACTACAGGTTTTGTTGTAGACCCCTGCCTATGGTTATGAGCCTGCGACAGACCTCAGAAAAACGTCATTTAGGGGGTCAAAACTACTCCGGAAGTTCAAGACCCGAAAAAACTGCTACAAATAGTTAATGTTAAAATAAATAAGGAAACAAATGAAACCGACTGTAGTTCTAGGTGTAATAGGAGGGTGGCCACCAATATCCACCTGGATCAACAATCATGCGCACAACACCATATGTACATAGTGCCAAATGTACAACATGCACGCAACACCACCTGTACATAGCACTGCATATCCAACATGTACATAACATCATCTATACACAACACCACATATCCAACATCTACATGGCACCATATATCCCTAACATTGCATATGCAATATCCACACAACACTACATCCACATAACATCACATATGCAAGATGTGCACAACAATAGTACCACACATCCAAAACTATATTGTCTTTACCAAGAAACCTTGCTTTCAATGTCTTATCCATGCTTGTCCCAGCATGTCACAGACCACACTGCTTTCATTTCACTGTTGTATCCCTTGGTATAACCTATCCATAACATAGACGTAATATAATCACATAATATAAACTCATAACCATATGATACTGACCTTGTATATTTGTCATGACTACTCTTCTCAATTGATTCCTCGTAAGACCAGGAACCTCTTCATGCCATTCGCTTGCGTAAGCAATCATTCCTTCACAAGGATGATTCCTGACGACTGCTTAAGGAAATGTAACTAGGCTAGGTCTTCATAAATGTAATTTTGATATTTGTACTTATTCAAGAAAAAAAGGAATTAGTTTGATATTATTTGTCAATGAGTTTCTTGCTCATTGAAAATAGGTCAAGCACATTTTGAAGTGCTTCTAGAGAGTCAAAGTCAAAATTTAATTATGATGAGACTCTTTGAGGGCATGTTACATCATGTATGTCAATGTACAAGGTCATGGGAACATCTCCAAGCAAATTCAAATCCTCTCCTAGCCTTAACGAAGTCTCCAAGCAGCAGAATGATAAATAAAAGATGAATTATCAAGTCGGCCTAAAAGAGGAGGAACAAACCTATATTTATAGAGGTTGTCCACTCCTCATACAACGCATCATCAAGCTCTGGAATTAGCGAAGAATGATAGACGAATAAAGGTGGAGAGAAGAAAATTTTGAGGAGCCTCTAGTGCAGCGAAGGAGAAGAAGTTAAAGCTGCAGTCAAAGGGACTGTTTCTAAGGTGAAAACCAGTCACATATGCGAGGAACAGAGCCATATTTGCAGTCACAACAATAGTAATATTACAGTCTCACATATATCATTGTTTGGGCTTCAAACTAGGCTTATTAGGCCTCCTATCCAAGCGTAGAGAGAAGGACCTCAAGCGAAGTTAGATGAAGCCCTATATCTATAACAAGTACCCTCACACGTGCGAAGATTAGGGTTGCAGTGTTATCACACTCAACCTACTACCATACATCAAAAGGAACTCGAATGATATAAATAAAGAATGAATATCCTTAGGTGAAGGATATCACTAAGTAAAGGGTATCTCTCCTAGAATATCTACTTTCTATAGAAGGAAGAACGAAGTGCCAGAAGAAGGTCAAAGTGCCGGAAAACAGAGGTCTGTGTGCCAGAAGTTATAGTGCATCAAGAGGAAGGATTTGACTTGTGCTTGGGGGATATCCTAGTCAAGGGTCTAGGGTTTGGCAAGTTGTTCAAATAATAAGATTCAATAAGGGAAAACTTACAAAGGGTTTTCCTCTCAAGAGTGGAGAGGTTTTGTCCCTAGCAGAGAGCCAAACTTCTGTTCTTGTTATTTTGTTTTGACAGCAGTTTGATGAAGTACACACATATGCAATAATAAGAAGAATAAGAAGCATAATTAACAAGAAAATTAAAAATACACCACAAATTGTTATCAAGTAATGAATAATCATCACAACACTACTTTTCCCTAGATTATTCAACATGATATCAGAGCGTAGGTGACACATCAAGGAAAGGGCAACTCAAGAACACTCATCAAAAGAAGAAGCATCTACAAAGTTGAAGCATCAAGCATCGAAGTCTCAACCAATTCAAGGACAAGAAAGGTATACAATTCATCATTCACCAAGGAGGTCTACAAAGCTTGTTACACAAAAATATCGTCACCTTAATTATTTGCAGTCGGTGTAGGTCTATCATTACCTATACCAGCTTCCTAAGCAAGTATTAAACCTCAACTCTTCAAAACAAGCTTGAGAAATGAGAGAAAGACATCAAAAAAGCAATGTAACTCTGGTTCCGCACTTTCTCTTACTTTTGCCTGCAGGCCCGCACCTTTTGTTCAAGTTATCTGCGTACTTATACGCTCTGCATGTAAAGGGGAGGGTGCGTACCCATGTAAAAGTCAAAAGGCGCAATCTTTATCTTAAAAAACTCATCTTGGGTTAATTCTAGAGTTTTCTAGAAGCATTTGTTACGTGGATTGTTCGCTCCAAGTGGTTCATGCATCCCATGAGAGGAGGAACTAATCCCTTGTTGAGAGGAGCTATCCCTTGGAAGGAGGACTCTATCCCTTTGAAGGAGGAGCTGGTAACTGATCTCCATTGCACTATAAATTGAGGCATTGGGTCAGTGGCCAGGGGGGTTAGAAGCTGAACTTTTGAGGGTAAATGCTAGTGAAATCAAGACTTCCTATTTGAGCTTAAGAGGAGAGATCACATACCTTTTTGGCTTCATTAGGGAGTGAGTGAAGCTTGTAAAAGTAGAGGAGACTTCTTGTTGGAACCTAGGAGGAGCTTGTACAGCGTCAAGGCAAAGGTTGTAAGGTTCTTCTCTTTTGAATTAATACAATCAAGCTCGTTTTTCTCAACAAGTATCTCATGTTATTTGTTTCATGGACTCCTTGACTTTCATGTTAAATATGTTTATAATATTGGATATTCAGGTGCTATTTAATCGTTTGCCTTGTTTGTGCTTGCAGGTTTGCGACAAAGGAACTTCTTGGATCAAAGGAGCGAAGGCATCTCCAAACTTGCGTTGGACATGAGGTAGGCCTTAAACACATTTGTTTGCCATTAATTATAAAACACATTTAGAGAAAGATAGTTTCTAGTTGGTTTGTTTGTCATTAGGTCTTCATTAGATTCTAGGAAGGTCTATCTTGTCCGCAAGATCGACTCATTCCGCGTGACAAAATGGCGACTCCACTGGGGACTTGATTTTTTTCCTCGTTTTTCTTTGACTTGAGAAACTTGCCTTTTTGTTTCTGTTTTTGGCTTGTTGTGTGTGGCTTTGGGTAGACTTAGTGGATTTAGCTTTGTTTTTTATTTTTCATTACTTTGGTTGAAGTCCGAAGTCTGCACGTGTATCACAGTGCGTACCTGTACGCATTTTTACTTTGTGCACAGAGCGTACCCGCACCTGGGTAAGCTCTGCACCTGCGTACCCTGCTAAATTTTTGAAAATTTTGACTTTTGCTCTTTTAGTTAGTTTTATTTTGTTTTTCTAGTGGTTATCCTCTGCCCATACCTGCATGTGAATGGTTGAAATCTTTCCTTGGTTTAATTTCATTAGCATTAGGGTTTAGGTGAAATTCCTAGGAGTTTTGCTTGTTGGGTTTGTTTTTCGATTTGGTTGTGTAGTGGCTCTGAGCTTAGAGGCTGTAGGGACTTCAGATCACCTTAGTGTCTACCAGTCTTCTTGAGAGTTTGACCATTTGTGAAATCTCCCCTTGTTGAGAAATCCGCTTTGAGTTTTCTCTTTACAAAACTTCGATAAGCTTGTGATTGAAAGTGTGGATTTTCATTTTTAAAAAAGGAATACAAAATTGGTTGTTCTTGACTTATTTGTGATTCTGAACAAATTAGTCCTTGGTTTGCTTGTGACCAAGTAAAACATCCTCAAAAAGACTTTTGTGAGCTTTTTACTTCAAATAGGGTTTTGTTAGTTTGTAGATCTTAAGTTTCCTTTATTCAATAGTTTTTTTAAAGATTTGCTTTAGTTATAGTTTTAATTTTTTTTTAAGAAAAATGAAAGGTCTCTTTTGAAAAAGCTTGTTCTTAGTAGTATTTGAATGAAAAGAGAAATTCTTGTGGAAATAATTAGTTGTCTCGCTTTTGAGTGCATTGAAACAAATACTCTTCTTTTGATTTGATCGTTAAATAAAGATTTGTGTTTTAAGTATTTGCATCCTCCAACTCTTTCTTAGCTAGAACTTCATTGAAGAGAAAAGATTAGTTAGTCATCTTAAGTGCATTTTTGTAGTGATTTTGAGTCGAGACTTTACACCATAAGTTTCATCTCCATCACCTTTTGACTTAATCAAAACCACTAAAAATCACGCTTAATATAAAATCAATCTAGCAAATTTTTTGTTTCTAGGGCTCTGATACACCAATATAGCTTAGGTTAGTATCTTGGAGTAGCGAGTAATTAACTCTCCAAGATAAGTAAAACAAACAAGTAGCTTTATCTTGCGGTAGGAGAAATACAATTGTTGCATCTATACTCTGGGAAAGCTCCTCTTAAAGGAGAAGCACGAGATCGTGTCCGAACCAGTGTGGGAATCAATCCTTCCTCATTGGGAACGACACCAGATATTCACATATTACAAACGGTCACTCGTTGGTAAACCTCGATTTATTTCGAGGAGCCTTCAAGGGGATTGATCTTGCTACTCTGCCCTTGTGTGCGTATCGGATCATAGACTGTTCCCCCAGGTATATTTGTTTCTGTTGGTAACCTTAG
>APFE030927325.1:0-18853 GCA_000404065.3 Pinus taeda | reverse complement strand
TGCCATTATTTATAAAGCGCATTTAGAGAAAGATAGTGTTTGGTTGGTTTGTTTGTCATTAGGTCTTCATTAGATTCTAGGAAGGTCTGTCTTGTCCGCAAGATCGACTGATTCCGCGTTACAGAAGGCTTCGTGCATTTCTTATTATCCTCCATGGCTACACATTCGATCATTCATGCACACAATTTCCTATCAAAAAAACACTACTTCTCTTCCCAACACGCTTCAACATCTGCCATGTCTCCTCTTCATAGTGCACATCCTTTGAAGCTTTTTTTTGGTTAGCGTACTCATTCAACTCGCATCAACTAAGACTTGCTCTGATAGCACTTGATCTAGAATTTTTTTGGTATGGGTGCATTTTAAATTACATATAACAGAACACTTAAAAATCATGGAACATAAACATACAAAACAAAGATAGAAATACATAATCATGCATGAGATCAAGACATAGATTTTTTATAGAGTTCATCCATTTTGGACTACATTTCTAGGCCCTGCCCAATAGTGGTGAGGCCTTCATTCATTAAATGGCATGAAAAGGGATAATTACAAACATATTTTACATAACACCCTTATACCTCAAAACTAGAAGATAGATGACAAATGGAGAGCCTAGCTATAGAGACAGAGAGCACCACTAACTTCTTGGCAAAAAATTGTGCAGAATCGCCTATCTGAACACAATTCGGATAATCGGGCTCTCTGCACCTTCTCAAAACCTTTTGATTTAAAGTTACGACCACTTGCGAGGAGTAGGTGTCGCTGCTCTTCTCTGTAAATATACGCTACTCTCTGCTGCCCCCCTCTCACTATGTGGATAGCCCAATTTATATGTTGGTGGCAAGATCCTTAACAATCCGGGTAGTTTCAACAAAACGACAAGTTTAGGCAAGGGGACCATTTCAAATAGAGATTCTTGGACCCTGAAATAGTTTTGTAGGTAACAACTTGTTTAATCATAGAAAAACCTCCATCGAACAACTCATATAGGTCGTTTCACATCAAACATTAAACCAATGGAAGAATACAAGAATTGATGCATTAATCCCTAACTAGTGGCTTTATCAGTGACGACCTTAGTCTATCAGTGCTAATAACCCATCGAAAATTGCAATCGATTGAATTTGAAGGGTGGTACTATTATTGAGACTCTACACTTACCGATGTATGATGTGGGATAAAAGGTGGACCCGACGGAACTATGAAACTGTAGTGTATAATCATGTTGCATTTGCAAGCCTTTCGGTGTATCGCAATTGGTGAGGCTGAGGGTGATTCTCCATAACGGGCCGTTGCGTAGTGAAAACTATGATTTGCGAATCGGTGGATCCGACGAGTTTAAAATCCACACCCTATAACCATATCACATCCTGGGTTCATTGGCATATCTCAATAGGCAGAGTCATGGGTAATACGTATAACGGGGTGTTGTTCCCTGTGATGTGCGATATGTGATTGTGATATCACAATCGCAACCTGACTGTGCCGGGGCTGATTCTTTAAAATACTTCCCTTTGCGATGTGTGATATGTGATCATCGCATCACACCTTTTCTTTCTTGGGGCTGATTCTTTAACTGCGGATCTCTGCCTTTTGCGATCAACGAAGTGCGGGGTTAGTGATAGCTTGCCACTTGGTGCTTCCCCATTCGCTGAAGACTTTTCCACGTCATTTTTTTCCTGCCATAGGTCCAAGTCAAACTTGAACTTGGACTTACCCTAACTTCTTCATATGAGCTTAGACTCGAGTTCCGTTTGCATCACTAGAATCAGAATGTCGAGTACTTCGATTTGAAGCTAAGTTTATCAAGATTTTGCCACTTTGAAGTTTGAGCCTTTTTACCATGCCACGGGTACTTCTTAGAGATCCACCTAGATCAATCCTCCTAGATCAATTACTTTGCCAAAGATTTAATGAGAGGGTTTTCAAAACTATGTTTAATGACTTTGATCATTTAAAAACTTGTAACAATAAAGATATTGAGATGCAAAAGAGCTATAGAAATATAGCTTTGCCAATGATTTAATGAGAAGTATTCAAAACTATGTTTAATAAATTTGATCATTTAAAAACTAGAAAAAATACTTGATATTCGCTATTCCCGAATATTATGTGCATTTGTGAATTAAATACTTATTATGGAATATTAAATAAAGTGTCATTTCAATGCGTGGCAAGAATAAGGGTTGTGTAGAAGAACCACATATGTTTTTCCACACAACAATACATATTATGGTTTTGGTGAGTCATAGCCTCGCCATGATTTATTTGTCGCAAACCAGAACTTTATTGATTGTTACGCAAAACACAAATTCAATGGGCTTGAATGTTAAACGACAAGTTAAATCTGAATTACTCACATCCACATCCGCTATTATCATAATTTAATAAAATGTTTTGCCGAAGTTTGAAATCAAAATTGTTATGATAATTTAAAATATTTTGATAAATCTGAAATAAAACATATTGATTAAATATTAACTAAAGTGAACCTTGTCACATAGGCTATCGAACTTAATCAGAAAAAGTCACGAATTTATTAAACTAGAATGAAAAAAACTGTTATAATAATAAAAAATATATTTAGTTAAAATATTAATGAGCAAGGAATCGTTTTGCATTATTGATTATTAAATGATTCACAACACACAGTTTCAAGCGTCCACGCCAACTCTCTAATGAGATGACTCTTCTTGGCAAATGGTGGGAAGTTATCACTGGGTAGGTTTCAAGAGGTGTTGGTAAATAATCAAATTGCAATAATTAATAAATAAATAATAATAGACATTGTAATTCCATCCATTTAAATAAGTAGGTTTTATAAAATTATTTAAATAAGTAGGCTTTATAAAATTATTTAAAGCGCAATTTTTGGGATTTTTGTTTTGATTATAAAATTTGGAATATTTTAGAAATAGATTAAAATAAAATAAATTATAGAATATTTTAAAATTAGTATAGATTTATTTTAATTTTGGATTAATTAAGTTTCAGAAAAATTAAATTTTTTTTAATAGCTGGTTAATTTTTTCTTTAAAAAGAGACTATATCGACATGAATATTTGAGTCATTTTAGTTTTATATGGTCATTATTGTTGTTTTTTTTATTAAAAGAGGAGTTTTCCGCGTAAATCACATATGAAACGACCTTTGTCGACGCGTTTCGAACCAACCAGTGTGGTTCAACTGTCCTGACGATGAACCTACTGGTTGTTCGAAACACGTCGACAAAAGTCTTTCTATATGTGATTTACGTCGAAACTCCTCTTATACTATTAATGAATCACAGAAGCCTCAATTCTACAATTGTTTGTTTTTGACTGAGTTAAAAATTTTTATATAAAATAATCTTTTTATTTAATTCAACTTTTTATTTTTATTTTATGTAATTTGAAATTAGTGAAGATGTTAAACATTACATTACAACTTCAATATTTTCAAGTTAAGGCTATTTAAATAACATTAAATAATAGGTTATTAATGGTAAAGTAAGGTTATTTGTGACATTAATTTTTTCTTTATTAAAAATTTAACATTATATTAAAATAAAAATAAAATAGTCTTTCAATTTATTTTTAAACATTGTAAAGTGGATACTTCCTTCTTTTTAAATGATGTTTGGATCAATATACTTTAATTTGAGTGGTTGTTTATATTAGTAGTAAAATTTTAAGGTGAACAAGAAGTTAATGATTTGTTAATTTCTTTATCTGTAAAATAAAAAATCTAGTTCATTAACTATATATTTCACCTCTTTAAGTTTAAACTTATAAACTTTAAAATGAACCACCTATCCCTAAATAATATTATATTAGTAAATTATAATATTATATAAATTATTAAAAAAACTAGTATAATAATTAGGTTGTCTACATATCACAATATAAATATACTTCTAAACTACATTTTACATAAATTTATCATTTAATGGTAATTCCATGGGGCCACAAAGTCGGACCCATGCTCAAAGTTCAATTTTTGTCGTATTTAATAAGATAATAGTACCAGTGCTATTCTGTAAGATGCTATGTATAGCTTTTAAGACGTTGAATTTGAGAATTATATATATTAATATTTTTCTTTAGTATAATCTCATTGGGTAGAAATTTATTTTCAGTTATCACACCAAAGGCCAATTTCACACTACAATAGTCAATCTACCCTGGTTCACTCATACTCAACAAATTCAATAGTATCGTGGACCACATGATAGATTTTTTGGGTAAAATATTCCAAGTTTACAAACAATAGTTAATGGCTTTGTCCCAATATAGGATTACTTAGCTATATTTAAACTATAACAATAGGGATTACCTACTATGTAGCGCTTGTTCAATATTAAATGAAGTGTCTTTTTATTGTGTGTGAGGAAGAAGTGTTGTGCGAGAGAACGAGTGTGGAGAGAAAAAAAAAAAATAATCTGCGATGTTTGTATCTCCACGTAATTCCCCCCACACAGTTCTTTCAAAATAAGGGTGGGCGATTAACTATGTGCACTACTCTATCGACATGGGCATATTTTATTTGATATCAATATGCAAAAGAACTTTAGAAAAATTGCTTTGTGGGTGGTATAATGTACGGTTCTCAAAACTATGTTTGACAACTTTGAGTGCAGAGGTGCAGAAGAAGCACAATGAAAGAATTTTTCACACCTCCATACTCCACATAACTTTAAATGATTAAAACATATAATATATTTCAAACTTTATTGTAAAAGTAACTACAAACATTTGGGCCATGGAAAGTTTGAGTTATGCATATATTGGGTGCAAAATAAGGGTGGGTGCTTAACTATCACCATTACTATCCCTACATGGGCTCGTTTTATTTGAGCTTCCCAAATACTAAGTATAATTTCACATTTCTAAATTAAGCGCTTATTATCAAATATTAAATGAAGATTGTTTTTAATATGTGTGAGGAAGAAGTGTTGTGTAGGAGAATGGGTGTGTGGAGCAAACAATGAAAACTTTCATCTCCAATGTTTGTACCTCTGCATTAACTCCCTCCATATAGTTCTTTCGAAATAAGGGTGGGAAATTAATTTTGTGCATAACTATGTCAATGTGGGCTTGTCTTATTTGATATCGGGATGCAAAAGAGATTTAGTAAAATTGCTATGTGGGTGCTTCGATGTTTGGTTTTCAAAACTATGTTTGATGACTCTAAGTGCAGAGGTGCAACTATGTATAGATGTGAAAGAAGCACAATGGAATATTCTTTTGTACCTCTACACTCTGCATAGCTTTAAAATATTAAAACATATAACATCTTTCAAACTTTACAGTGAAATGAACTACAAGGCTTCAATAATGAAAATAACAATGTTAGTTTTTCTCTCATTTCCCTTCACTCGGGGGTACTAAGGCTTATTAAAGTTTGGGGTATGAAAATTTTCATTTCCGTGTATATCGGGTGTGAAATAAGGGTGAGATTGTTTTATTTAATATCTAGATACAAAGGAGTTGTGGCAAATCTTATTTGTGATGATCTGATGTGAAGTTTTCAAAATGATGTTTGATGGTTTTGATCATTTAAAAAATAGAAACAACATAGTTCTTGGATATACTATTGTGCAAAAGGAAAGTGTGCCAAAGAACTGTGGAGAGGGAGAACACATGTAGAAATGCTAAAAGAAATCAAAATTTTATGAAGCTTTATTCCTTTGCAACTTCGTACTCCGCAAAATGTATCAACAACTATACACATGATTGCTATAACATCCAACTATATTTATGGATGAATGTAAATACAAATTTGTTTAAATTCAGAAACAAGAAAAATGTAACTTCTTATTGAATTAATCAAACTCCAACTGTATTAAATATCCAAATTTATAATTAACATAAACTTACTAATTTCATATGTATTAAATATACAAATCTATAATTAACATAAACTTACTAATTTCATATGTGTTAAATATCCAAATTTATAAAACATAACCTCAAAGTTTTGTATATCAAAATTATTAAATAAATCCCTTTGTGCTTTACGTTTATGCCTATGTGTTGTGATTTATGTAAAATTTTGCATTACGTGCATATCAGTTGTGAAATAAGGGTGGGTGATTAACAGTCTCCACTACTATATCTACATGGGCTTGTTTTATTTGAGCTTCCTAAATACTAAGTAAATTTGTGATTTCATGTTTGTCAATTAAATAGTTATTATCCAATATTAAGTGAAGTGTCTTTTTAATACATATAAGGAAGAAGTGTTGCATAGGAGAACAAGTGTCCAAAACAAAGAACACCAACTTTCATTGACAATGTTCATATCTTTGCGTAGGATTTTTTTTTGCAATGTTCCGCATGTCTGCATATATTCACCTTTTGAACACTTCTTCTATGCACCTCGATGTTGCACAATAATACATATTAATCAATTAATTAGAAATTTTAGCTTATTAAAGTTTTGGGCATGAAATGTTTGGTTTTATTTCATATCAGGTACAAAATAAGGGTGGGTGATTAACTATGGCCACTACTATGTCAATGCAAACTCATTTTGTTTGGCATCAAGATGCAATAGTGGTGTGGGCCAAACCATGTATATTTGAAGCTTTAACTATCTTTGTGGATATGCATATTTATAGATTTCTATTGGTATATTTAGTTGGAGAAATATAATAAAAATGAATGTAATGTGTTGATTTGCTGAATAAATGCCAAAAGACTTAGATTTATCATTAACAATGGCAATTTTGATTGTATGGTAAGCTATTTCACTACATAACGATATTTGGAAGAGGGGCATGTATGGGAGATTATTGTAGAAATTTTGAATAATATAACACTTATTCACAGAGATTATCCTGATTATACACTATTTGAGGAATCATGCATAGTACATAACCTCCTCTACGTTGATCATCAATTTTGCGGAATTAAGAAACAATCACATGCACACATTGAAACATCAATCACACATATCAACACAGTATATCACGGGGAAATCATACAGCTGAAAAACCCCAACTATCTGTATATTATATTGATTGAGAACATGTAACAATACATAGTACAATACTCCTCGCAAGTACTGAGTACTATCTCCACATGTTACACACAAACTAGCTCAGATCTGAATCAATCACTGGCTCAAATCTCCTCCGCTGCTTGCCTGCCTCCACTACGCAATCCTGCATGAGAATGGATGAGAATGGCTGATCCAAAATCGTATTCCCTTTTCTATACCATGTAATCCTCATTGGCAATACTCAATCCATTGATTGTGCAAATCTCATGTACAACTATAGTCACAACTGACAACTGTCTTGCCCTTTCACCCATCTCTAACACTTGTCTCCACTGAACTGTCCATGCACTAAGTTAACTGATGTATTGCTCAATTGATTCGTGAGTTAATAATTAGTGAATTAATTAATAATTAATTCACACCACTCATCACTAGTGTATTTGTTGGTTAGACTAAATACAACTAGTTCAACTAAGTCAAACTGAACACAACTCCATCAAATCCTCATCCAACTCCACAGAACTCAATCACTGAAGTTCTAACTGATGTCATTCATGCAATAGCTCAAGTAACCCATAAGAAACACATATTTCCTTCTGGCAGTTGCATGTGCAACATCTGTAGCTCAAACTGAAGTGCTCCAAGAGAATAAGATAATGTTTATAGTCCAAATATTATTAAGAGCTAATAATATTCGACTGTTCTATTTTTAGACTGGCAGTCTAAAAATAGACTCCGCCCATATGTCTAAAAATAGAGGTCCATCTATTTTTACCAACTTGACCAATCATCCACAAATAGCATCCTGTAATTCATAGACCATGATCCATATGTCTAAAAATAGACATAGTCTAAAAATAAACTTTGCGCCAAAGATAGCCTGTGGGACCACTTAGTGAAGGCGACTTCTTTTCACTAAGCTCCATCACCTTGTTGCATTTTCAACGATTATTTATCCCCACACCCCCACACACATTTCTTTTTCGTACATTACTCTGGCATATTTCTATTCCACAAAACGCTTCTAAACATTAATTTTCACACTGTTTTACACAGATATTATGATCGTGGTATATGAGTAGTTAGAATAGTATAGAGAAGCTAATGAAATTTTAAAAAGCAACATGTGGTATATGAGTAGTTAGAATAGTATAGAGAAGCTAATGAAATTTTAAAAAGCAACATGTATGTAGTTTCATTGGTTAGGTGTTCATTATGAATTTTTTTGCTTGCACATTGCCAATGCATATTTGATTAGTTATGAAGGGGACTTGTTACAAATGGTTTTATCCAAAGTGATTTGTTGTGTGCTCTATTAGGTTGTCATTTTCTAGTTGTGAGAATGAGTAGTAAAAAATGTTGTGCTACGTGTTTTGTGCTTTCGTTGTCAGTGTAAGAAATATGCAGAGAAGTTGTTTTCAAAGACAAGGAAAAATTATACAGTATATTTATCAGGTACATTATGGTTCCTTTATTCTGAATGCATTTCATTAGAGAATTTCTACCATATCCACAACTTAGTTTGTTATAATTAACTTCCAATTATGGCTATCAATTATGTAAAGACCAAAGGAAAATATGTATGTGTACAAAATGAATGGGGATTCCTTGTGAATGATGGAAAATATGTGTTGAGTAATGTAGGTTTATAAGGAATATGAGTAATTATCATAATTGTTAATTCATGTACCATCTGAGAAGTTTGAGACTTGCAACTTAAATTGGATTAAAAAAATATAATAGAAGAATTTTACCATTTTATTTAAGTAAATTTGCATCATTGTTGTGGAAAAATGCATATGTTATTAATGTGTATATTCTTTGTTATCTTATGGATTTATCATGTATAGTTATATAATGTTGTTTGTTTCCTTGAATGTTGTTTATTGTTAATTTGTTGTGTCATAGATATTGAAGTTGCATAGACTATTAACTGGTGAATTCATAAAGCATTAAATTCTTTAAGACTAAGTACTAAATCGAGAATGTTCAGTTTCTAAAGAGTAGTTATGTTGTGCTTATCTTGGAATAATAGCTCATAGTGAATGTAGAACATGTTTGAAGCGTGATTGCTAATGCATCAAAGAAGAAGCATTTGTTTGCTATAAAAAGAGAGCACACAGATGAAATTATAAGCCATCATAATGAATTACATTAAAACAATTTTCCATATGTCATAGGATATTTCATATTTAATGCTATGAGAGTTCTATAGCATTGTAGATAAATGTCAACAGAACTATAAGAAGAAATGATAGAACATTTTAGAAATTATTTAGATAGACAGAACGTTGAACCAACATTGCCTTATCAACATGAATTGAACATAGATGCATTGATAAAGATACATGGTATGAATATCCCAAATGTTTATTTGGAAATGATGACAAAATCCGCTTCAACTTTGATAATTGCAGAAGAACGATGATTACCAGGGACATATTTTGTATATATTGGTTATTGAATTGGCCAAAAATTTCAATAAAGATTTGGTCAAAGACGTGAATGAAAAGTTATTTAAAAAAGGCATAATAATAATTGATCATGAACATGTGGCGAATATAACAAAATACGAAGAAACAAAACATCAATTGATTCAAATAGAGGTAATCACAAGGAGACAGTGTGATACTCCTCGCGCTTTGCTATCAAAGACATGACTCTTTTTATATTATTGTGATTTTCATTTAAACTTAATGGTTGTGTTAGCGAGGATTGAAATTGATGGATTATGTAATTAAATTTTATATTTTGAATAAAATATTTACCTTAGGGAAACTATAAGAAAGAGGACATGAGTAATAGATACTTCTTTCTATTCTAGAAAAGTTGTTGAGTGGTGAAGTCCACAGAGTGGACCTTCCCAAAACTTTTCTCCTCAAAATCCCAAGAGAAATAAATTATTAAGAAAATACCATAATTGGTGGGAAATATTATGCACTATGCTAAAAAAATAGCCTAAGAGAAATGATAAGTTGGGTGCAAAACAGAAGAAAGCACAACAAAAGAGAAGGGCTTGATCTAAAAGAAAAATGAAATACTTTTTCCTAATTACAATATAAAGCCTAGGTAATTAAGGGTTGTCGACCCTAAAAGCATGACTCTACTAAGGAAAACTCTATTGGCAAGAGTTATAAAAATACCACTAAGAAATATAGAAGGGGATTCCTAAAGGCAAGAAGTCTGAGCTCGAGGGAATTATTAGTGGAAATTAGATGGTTGCGAGGAACTTTCTCTCTCCCTAAATATTCCCAAATGGTTGGTTACAATCATATATATTCCTTAATTTTATTTACTATATGGTTGTGAGTTTTGTTATAATGGTTGATTTACACAAGAAAATAACTATGGTGGTTACATAGAGAAAATTGTTATGAACAAGATTATGCCTATAGTAGTTACTATAAACCAATTTTACTTGCATATGTATTTTAGTTATTATAGTTATTACAACAAAGTTATATATTTAAATTATACTAAATAGATTATAGTATATTAACGAGATTTTACATATTATAATTTTTTAACACATGGTGAATCGGTAAATATCAAGCCTAATCCAGGGGAGACCCAGGAATCAAAACCTCATAGCTTCCACTATAAACCAAGAGTATAACCAACCACGTGTAAGTCGACGGTTTGGGGAGTCCCCTCTGCCGCCACCATAACAGGTCACTAACTCCATGAGATTTCAAACTTAGGTCTCCTGGGCTTCGCCCAAAAAAGACCTACCGTCAACCGCACATAT
Source organism: Pinus taeda (assembly GCA_000404065.3). NCBI lineage: Eukaryota > Viridiplantae > Streptophyta > Pinopsida > Pinales > Pinaceae > Pinus > Pinus taeda. The sequence continues at coordinate 8,115 of APFE030927325.1, read as the reverse complement.
ATAAATTACAAAGTTAAATGGTGAGATTTAAAGGGGATCCTAACCTAGCTCTTGGAAGGAGAATCTAAATAACTAGACTCTTAGAGTATCTAACCACAGAGAATATAAGGGTAAATTTTATGATTGACGGTAGACCTTGAAAAGATAAATTAAGATTGTAAATTAATCAAATAAGAATTCCTCCATGAGAGGGAGTGCGATCCGAATTGAATGGAAACTGTTGTGAGTTCTTGTAGATTAATATGGTTAATAAATGCGAATAAGGAAACATATAATAACTATAAAATTTCCGTAAAGAAATAAATATGTTAGCTATGTTTGCGAGTCTAGCAAGGAAACATTAGTATTTGGAGATAACATATTCAATCCACTCTTCAATTATATAATCATATCCTAGGTGGATATGCAGAGACTATTGGGAGCAAACAAAAATTAATGTTTGAGATAATAAATGTGGTATAAGTAAACTGATCATACAACAATATACAAACATATTTGAGAATGGAATTAATACAAATATTAGAATATTATAGATATAGATCCTTTCTACAATATAATATATATATATATATATATATATATTATATAAATATATAATAATGAATGTGAGTGGGTGGGGTGATTAGAGTCTATAAGTTGAATATAATTGCAAAAGAACTATCATTGAGAAAAGTATAGAAACATATTCGAGAATGGAATTAATATAATAATATGTAAAATATTATAGATATAGATCCTATTTTGCATATATATATATATATATGAGTGGGTGAGGTGATTAGAGTTTATAAGTTGAATACAATTGCAAAAGAACTATCACTGAGAAAATTATATAGGGAGAAACGTTTTTGAGAAATTCCTCTTTAATTAAAGGATACCTACTTTATTGGCGGATGTGAATATCACTAGAGATATATGGTGTAGCCTTAAAAGGTTTACTAAAAGTAGAATTTAGCGAAGTGTTAACCTCTGTCATTCAAACCAACTACATGCAAAGTTCATTTTAGGACAAACACAATAATTTAGGGAAAATTAAGAACTATTAGGGATTTACTATAGAACATAAATAATTGGCCAGAGGAAAAAAAAAATAACCAGGAAAAAGTATTCACATAAACAATATACACAAAATTTAACTGGGAAAAACCTAAATCTAGGGAAAAACACAACCCAATGAGATCTCATTACCCTTCGCGAAAATCCTAGCCAAGATGGCCAAGTCAGCCTTCACCACTCACCTGGAGGCTTACATTACAATGAAGTATTCCTAACCTTTTATAGGATTCATTACATGCAATACCATAAACATAAAACCATGGGTGCACAACACCATGTGCCCTAAAACTATCATTGTTTACCTAGTCAACTTTGACTCTATCCCAAGTCAAGTTTACTTAGCAATTCCTCTGTTAAATTTGACTTGGGGTTCCTTGACTAACTCTAGCTAAACATATTAAGTGAAACAATTCTGCTCACTTTAGCCCTTACCCCCCTCAAACTTTTTACCTGGGGTATCTGTTAACGCGACATCCCCTATAACCTAGGTCTAACCCAGACTTTACCAGTGATCACCTAGGAGTACGCATGACATACCAGGTCTTACAACAGTATGCCCATTTACATGTAATAAAAATTGACTCCATGTTCATCCATTAATTAATTCCACAAGTTCACATATCCTGTCATTCGCTTTTTCCAGTATAAACAAAATGAGCATGGTCTCCTGCATCTCCTCTCTCGGCTTTTGGCAGTATAAAAATGGCAAGGCGTCTCTTGCATCGATGAACAAAATACGTGCATTACATCTGAATTTGTTCATCCTTAATTTCTCGCGGTTCAAGTCCATGATTTCCCAATTCAAGTTTACCCACTAATTACCATAGGGAGAGGCTTTAGACAAATCGTGTGCGTTTCTCTAATTCTATTCACTTCGTTCTGTAGGAGAGACCATATAACTCCCCCACTCAACGCACTATTTAAGGGAACACACTTACTCGGAATTCCAATTGGCTTTAAGACCTCGAATGGACTTGGCCTTTTAAGTGTTCCCCTACACTGCCGCTTCTTCCAGCTCGCACCGTGTGTTCTTTTTCTCCCCTCTTGTTTCTTCAAAAGACCATATCCACAAAAAGTTTTGTAATCGCAAAAACCAACCATAACGGGTGAAGACCTTCTGCAGATTTACTAAATTTGCACAATCTGTATTCAATATCGATCCTTGACTTCCATTTTTTTTTATGATAACCAATGTCACCATCCACGATGCCCTCACCACGACCTGCAAAATTTGCTTGTACTTGTCTGCGTGCTTGAACTCTTCCAAGTCCAATGTCTCCTTATCTTCATCGATGCCCATGCGATTTCGTTATGTGCCCAAACTCATGCCTCCACCTGCGTCGCCTGCTCCACAATGTCCTCCACAATGTCCTCGCTCACATGTGTTAAACATTCATATTTATGTTGGCCATGTCCAGTATGCCCATTTCACTCTTACCACTATGGATCTCCTTTGCGTCCTCGCATATCGCTGCAACAGTGATCCTCCAGGACTAATTTCTCCGCACACGACCAACCAACGAATTTTAATTATGTCGTATTCAAACATTTACTCGCTATTCTCATCTACTATCACCGTTAGAGTGGTGCTCTACCTCTACAATCCCTTCACACGCATCAGATTGGGCAATACTAGTAGACTCATTGATTTGGGGGCTCTTCATGGGAATGACAGCGCATCCCAAGATCAAATCTGAGACGTGAGGAAATTCATTTCAAAATGTCAGGTCTGCAAAGTGGGTCTAGGCCCTCCACAATAATTAATCTCTCGTTCACGACCTTCAGTCATGAGACTCCATTTGCAGAAAATTTCGACATCCCAATCAGTGCAAATGCTACCACCAACTTGGCTGCTCTCACCATGGCCTGAAAGTCATGCTTGTCTTTTGACATTCAACTGATTTCACCACAAATTCACGTTGTCTTCCAACCTACTGATCCCGGCATCAACGCCAACGCTTACAGAGGTACGCACTACAAAATTCATGTAGATGGATTCACAACATGGAACTCCATGGATAGATCCACCTCTTTCGCACTGGAAAGATCCACACAACAACAACAATCTTTTAGGAAAAAATGCAGGCCACTAAAAAATGATCCTATATCAACATCAAATAGCATATCTATCGAGCTTTATTCATTAGACCCTAAATCTCTGGCGATAGAATCGTCCCTCTGAAGCCAACTCTCAGCTCTGATACTAGTTATTAAGGATTTACATGAACAATAAATAATTTTCGAAAGGAAAAATAAAATTAATCAAGAACAAGTATTCACATGAACAATACGCACAAGATATAATTGGAAAAACCTAAATCCGGGGAAAAACCCAACCCAATGAGATCTCATTATCCTTGGCCAAAATCCTGGTCAAGATGGCCAAGTGAGACTTTACTGCTCCCCTCTACGTCTAAATTACAATGAAGTATTCCTAGCCTTTTATAGGCTCCATTACATGCAATACCACAACATAAAACCATGAGTGCACAATACTATGTGCCACAAAACCATCATTGTTTACCTAGTCAACTTTGACTCTATTCCAAGTCAAATTTACCTAACAAAAACTACCTAATACAAAGAAAAGATGATGAAATTCAGTTGAACTCAAAGTATTATATTTGATGTTATACATTAAAAAAAATGGAAAGAGAATAATTGGATTGGTATGACATTTCATATTGAACTCTCGAATTAAATTACTAGAAAATTAATTTCATCCCACACAAATGCTTATAGAGAATACAAAACCCTTTGAGCAGAGTAACAGTGGTTATATATATATATATAATTAATACTTATGCAAGAGAAAGTCAACATTTAAAATTGATGGACTGAAATTCAATCAAACAACATAACATTTTATATAGTCTCTCAAATATCTGTACATTAAGTCTGATGATAAAGACTTGTAAGTCACAAGTAAATATACACATAGACTTGTAACCTGAAGGCAAAAAATACTACAGTATTTAAAGGCTCACTTCCTTAGATATATTTACAACCTGCTCATGGTTAGAAACCAAACACGAAGGAAGACCCTACAATCAGGTCCAAAGAACAATGATTTTTGGACTCTGCCAATGAGCCGATTATAGTAATATATTAATAAAGCACTAGATAAAGCAAATGCAGCTAGCCTGGGATGAGAAGAAGTTGAATATAATCATTGTGGTTGATAGTTAACTCACAAATAAGGCACAACCAAGATGAGCACACTCCTTTTAATAACATGTACCTATAAGGAGATCATTTTAAGAAATTAGTAAAGCAAGGATTGTGGACATTATTAGATAGAAAGAATATGAAGAACTAGAGAGTAAAAATATATACACCTGAGAAAGGAAAGAAAACTTATTCTACGGAACCCTTTGGAATTTACCAAAATATATTTTTGTCAATATAGTATAAATGTGGGAAAAGGTGGAAATTGTGAAAAGGAAAGAAAATTCCCCAAGTAATGCATAAGATATAAATCTTTTGGAACTGGAATGAGACATGTCATAAAGCAGATCTCATTTAGGAGTGTTACTCGGTTCAAATATTAAAACCCTATTATACTAATATCCAAACCATAGGAAGGGAAACCCGACAATTTACCAAAGAAAAAGGGGTAGGGAAAGTTACCTTGAAGGAAACAATACCCTGGCGCTAGAGTGAGGAAATCAATCCCCCTCAACTGAATGGTTTTCTCCCTGGAGAGAAAAGAAAATAAAATGAGGGTTGATTAGCCGACTCTAGACATGACAAACTTGTAACAAAAATTAATGAATCTGAACGGTAAAATATTTGCCAGGAAACAAGTTGAAAAAAAAAAAAACCTTTATAAACGCATGTAAAATTATCTATAACTTCGTGCGCCATATCAAAGGTAGAACATTAATATATGTAAACCAAAAGGTTGGAAAATGTAAAGGAAAGTGAATACACTTTAAACAAAATCTTACCAATTTGACCAAGGTTCAAAACATGTCACTATTTTCTCTACACAAAGAATGCATAGAAGAATGTGGGTCAAAACTGTAGGAATAAGGAAATATGAGAAGAAGAAGCATTGTTTATAGTATAAGGTCGACCGATACTATGGCCGCAATGAAACAATTCCGAACAATCAAATGAAAAAAATAAGAACATGATTTTCTACCCTAAGTTATAACTTGTGATAATGTCCACCGTTGGATTTCTAAACCTAATGGAAACCGTTGATTTCAAGATCAGTACACATGCCCCATGAAGGTAGGTGAGGCTGAGTACTTGATCCCCTCATGTTTAGCTACATGTCTTGGGAAGAGAATCTATAAATTATAAAATTCACCTAAGATAGCAAGAAGCCCATTATAACATAAATGCCAGTTGAAGTAATGAAATATATATTAGGTGCTACAACTAATTGCATGTAAAGTTATCTATTAAGGCCAAATATGAGGAAAAATAGGACGGAGACACTAACTTCCTTGCACACATTTACTAACGGAATATGGGTAGGACTATTACCTTGGGTAATATTATTATTGAAGAATAAGATTAGAGCGGTTTAAAGGATAAGAATCATTACTATATGAGTCATAAACCCAATCATCTTTTGAATAGGAATTGGGAGTGTTATGAATTTCTCAATAAAATTGATATGGTATGAATGTGAATAGGTAATCAAAGGTGTAAGTTAGTAGTTATGGTAATGAATGGTTTTCAATCATAAGAGCTTTACTAATTAGGTGGTAAAAGGTAGTTTTCATCCATATATTTATACGATTGGATCATACTTTGGACATAATAATAAATGTGTACTATTTATATACATAGGATAAATTTCTCATTATACCAACAAAACAAATCATATTATTTCTTGGTATTTGAATGTGGCATATTACACATAGGTTTGAGAGATTGTCTAGGTTCAAGAGTTTTTATGGTGAAAGTTGCTTTGAAACAATATGTCAATTGATAAAGAATGAATATGATGTGTCCTACTTATGACACATAATTGCACAATTGTTTTGAAATCATGTATAATGATTAATTCGCATTTAAGTGAATAATAAAATACATGAACACAAATGCTATTATGAAACTCACTAGAATAGTAGATTGGAAAATATACATTGTACAATTGGAAGTGCCATATGAAAAATGGAATATATATGGTGGGATTTTTGTTTATGATTGTATATCTTATATATTAAATCTAACTATATACATATGGTTTGTTGATACATTGATTGTTCTAGATTAATTTTTCTCATTCAAGGAATACACATCGATATTGGATGTTATCCTCTTTGGAATGAATATAAATCATTTTATTTTTTTTTGGTCAAATAAGAGTGGATCTTTCTATTAACCGACACTGTTACATTACATATTTTACAAGGTAAACCAAACTTCCTTACGTTTACCAAAAAATGGCCCACATGACCTAACTGAAGTAGAATTGGCTTGAACCTTTAACACTTGGAACCAACCACACAAATGGTATATATGGCTAACCTAGGTAAAATATTATAAAAAAACACCCGACCCCACTACCTAAAAGTTCGAAATTCAAAATAATTACATTCACAACCATAAAAAGGTGGGTCCGCATTCCCGGTGCATCCGACCCTCCACTGTTGATCATCCCTTCGTGGATCTAAAAGTCTACATATATCTCGAGTGGACATGTAGCTCAAGGAATACCCACCCGAAAAGAGGTATCCTCTTCCTTCCCGCTGCTACGTGCCGCTTGCTGAGTGGAATTGGAAGCCATCCTCTGAATACCAGTTCTTGCTTATGCCTCTTCTGAAATACCACTTGTGGTATAAGAAACCACTTCCTCGTGAAAGGACTTTCACGCTTTACCGCCGAGTGATGACCGTCGATCCAACCCTTCAGATGCTTCCTGCGCCTTGGATGGATTTACGATGGATTTATGCTTAAACCCCATTTTCTCTACTTTTCACTGAATCACTGTGTATCCATTGATCCATTGAATCACTATGACAAACTTGCCACACTTCCCGAATCTGTCCTTACGCCCCTGCTTCCTTCATTTTCCTCCTCTGATATCGACCTTTCCCATTGTTCCATATCTTTGGCAGCCTGACCTAGACAGTTCTCTAATTATTTTCCCTGGGGGTATCAGCTCCCAGAGGTACAAGGTGTCCCTTTCCTTTTTAATCACACCTTCATTTGCCAAACGATCTGCTACCATGTTAGTTTTTTTTCCATATGGACAAAGCTTACAATTTTTAGGATTTGTAGGTGGGAGTAGATACGATGAAATATTTGCGAGAGCCTCCAGTGTTTCGACACTTTATTCGGTGATGTACCATTACATATTTTCTTGGCTTCTCTGATAATTAGTTTTGAATCTGCTTCAATGATGACATTATGGGAATCTAAATCCACTAATATCTCCAAGCATTGCTCTAGGGCCATGAGTTCTGCCATGTTATTAGTTGCCTTTCCCATGTGGCCATGAAAGATTTTCTTAATATGACCCTATTCATCTCTTATAACACCGCCAAAACCAGCTAACCCTGGGTTGCCCTTAGATGCTCCATCTATATTAACCTTTAAGAAACCATATGGAGGAGACTTCCAAATGTTTATATATGAATTTATTTGGCTCACTCCCTTGATAATGCCCTGTGGGCTTATGGATTGAAGACCCAAATGTAGGACAATACTCACATCTTGGGGTAGAGGAGGGTCCTTAGGAAGTGTCCTCAACAGGCTGTTGACTTTGTCTTTGAGCTGCCTTAAAATTTGGTCAATTATGTGTTGTCGTTTGCTTGATTTTTTCTTGAAGATTCGACTATTGCGCTCTTTCCGGACATTCCAGATGACAAAACTTGGAACCAGGGTTCAGGCTCAATTAATAATTTCATTCCCTGAGAAGTTTTTTCCTCCAATTCTTCAAAGCATTGGAGATGTTGAGTCTGTTCCTATCAATTTGCTTAAAGATTGAGGCCATTGATTCTCACATGATGGAGGTGAACGGGCAAAGGTTAATAAGGTGATCCATCATCTCCTCTTGTGAGTCACAAATGTAGCAATTGGAAGGTCCAATGGATC
>APFE030927324.1:121188-140077 GCA_000404065.3 Pinus taeda | reverse complement strand
GGAGCCCAATTTGGAGGATGGAGTGTTGCGACTAAAGCAATTAGAGGATGCTGTTATCCAGGTATGTCCATTGTGGTATGAATTTTCCAATTTTCCCTTATAAAGCATTTCTCTAATTCATGTTTTTAATTTTTTTGTTAACTAGTGTTTTTTTTTTTGCATGAATTTTTTGAGCGATTCCAGGATGATGATGACCGTGATATGGCACACCCACCCCCACCTGGTCCCTTGGTTCCTAGGTTCCATGGTTCAACACCAACAGCAGGGGGTTCTTCTTCATCAGCTTCAGTGCCACGACTTCCACGGCCACCATCTTCTTCATTACCACCACGTGGAGGCCCACCACCACGTTCTATTCGTGGTGGAAGGAGGAGAGATTAGTAGATATATTCACAATCTACTACTTTTTTGTCATAGATTACTCATTAGACTTGTAGACTTGTGAATTTGAATTTTGAACCTTTTTGGCTTGGCGGTGACCAAGTGACATATTTTTTAAACATTATTATTTGAATTTTGGACATGACAAATGTTGACAGTTGCTCACTTGCTAAATAAATCATAATATGCTCTATGTTTTATGTTTTATAATATGCTTAAATGTTTTATGTTTTATAATATGCTTAAAAATTTGATGTATGTTTGTAATAGCTAGAATATAGATGATTGTTGTACATACTAGTAACTACAATGGAATCATGGATGCCATATCTATCTTGTTTTATGCAAAAATATGCATGTTTTCATGTCTTCTACAATTAATTTGGTATCTGGGATGTTTGTTTTGAGTATAAATGCAAAAAAATATAAAAATATATATATATATAGCAGACGCTTCCGCGGACGCTTCGCCTCCTAGATTTTTGGAAAATGACGCTTCCGCGCTCCGCGCTTCCGCTTCGCTCCCGCTTCGTGCAACATTGGACCAAAGCCCTAGAGGAGGCCAAGAACCTCAGTGTTGAGAGCAGAAAGGACCAAGACCTTAAGAAGGCCAGCTAAGGTAGAAAAAGGAAGGTTGCAGTAGAGAGAAGATGTCTAGGGTATTACCTATCTATTGAACAAGATGGATCTGTTGCCCAAGTTGAGAAGTTTTGAGGTCTGTTTGGCCACGTTTGACTAGCACTATGATTTTTGGTCTAAGTTGACCAAGTTTAACTTATGAATATCGGATTGTACTTTTTTTGAACTAAACAAATTTCTCCTATAAAAGATTGTTGGGTTTCTCCCTAGTTTGGGTTTCCTAAAGCAAAATTTTGGTGTCTACTGTGCATGGCTTTTCTACTGTGATCCTTTTTACCTGTTGAATTTTTTGAAGTATATTTGCTCACTAGTGTTCTAAAGTGTCAAAGTTATCATTGGAAGTAATTATTAGTTTTAGAAAATTATGCTTGTGTCATTAGCACTAGACAATCAACAATTTAAACAATAATTCTCGTAAATAGGCTAAAAAGGAATTTTCCCTAACTTTATCTCAAGACAGTTGTTTGGTTTTCTTCACAATAGGAAAATTCATGTAGTCAAAATAGCACAAGGAGGACTACGCATAACAAAAGAAAAAAAATCAACTATGATGATGAGATTAGACTTAGCTAAGGTTTCTAATAAGGTGAGCTAGTTAAATAATAGGATTATTTTATTCAAATTGGGAATCGGGATGAGGTCTCGAGTAGTAAATTGAATTATGGGGTACAATTTCTCAACTTTCTTTGTTGTATTGATTAATGGGTCAACATATAGTTTCTTCTATCATATTATGGGTCTAATGCAAGGATGTCCTATGCCTCCCTTCTTATTCATGTTGATTGCAAAAGGTCTGAGTAAAATGGTAAATGCATTTTGTTACCCACCACTTCGTGGGTGAATCCCAATCCCCACGAGAAATTTTTCTCCATGATGAACCTCAGTCGGAAACCAGCAGCCCCTTGCAACCTCCTACTAGCTTGTTGTGCATTTTCTCTGCCACCTGAGCCAGCCATGTGGTCCCTCACCCACCTGTATTGATTGTATGTTTGAAGGTGGGCCTCTCGAATCTAAAGGTATGTCTTGTCATTTGGTAATTGAGTATTGGGTTTACTTATCATGGGTACTTCTAGGTATGGATTGATCGAGGGCTTCAGCGGAAAGGGTGGGCTTAGTTTATGATCTTGTCCCCTTGATCTCTTTTGGATGTTACCCTTGGATCTTAGTCCCATGGGATCTCCTTTATTGACCATTTGGTTCTAGGGTGGTACTGCTAGGGAAACCCCGACTTTGGGTGTGTGGTCCTGCTCATTTATCCGCATATATTACACCCTTTCCACTCACTATAACCCATTCATCATTTCTCCCACCTGAGCCCATATTTCCATTCTAGGTACACATAGGGCCAACCTCCCTATCCCCTTGCCCCCACCTTAGGTTAGGCCTGGAGTGATGCCCCAGAGGTAAAAGTGGCTGAAAGAAAAAGAAAAAAGCATAATTGGCCACATTTAACAGGAAATTGTACCACAAAATGCAAAAGATGGCTGAGACAAAAAAAAATAATTAGCATGTGGACAAAAGTCAATACATGAGCTCTACCCCAATCCATGGTCATCACACTAGTTCCATAAGCCCTAGATGAGCCTCCTTTATCATTCAGGAACCCATGATTGTCCCAACACCTGGAGGGCAATGAACCACCCTACCTAAAATGGGCTAATCACTGCATCATGCTTGTGTCCTTGCATCGAGTAGTTAATGAAAGAAAATTCATAAAAGACAAAAAGCATATAAAGAAGGGTGGAAAAATCAAGGTCGAGGCACCTCGGGTACCATGATTGCTCCCTCCTACACATTACATACCCAGGTGTGGGCTTCCCATTATCCAACTACCCCTATACCCCAATATGTGGCCCAGTGTTGCCCCTCTCATTCCCTATTCCACTCCACTTATTTATCACTTGCCACCCCCATTAGAGGGATGTACCTTAGACATACTATCCCCTTTAAGGGTTGAAACCACCTAATAAGGTACTTGGTTAGCCCCCTTTGGAGCTTGGAGACACTAGCACATGCAAAAACCCACTATGGAAGGGCATGCCATTATGAAGTGCCCACTTTGTTATCCATGATTGTAAACTCTTTTACCCGATTATTTTAATGACTGGTTGTGTTGGAGGCCTAGGGGACGCATTGGATCTTATGCAGATTGTAGGTGGTTTCCATTTGGGTTTGGTCTCCCTATACGGGATCCCAACCCTAGAGATCTACATCGGCAAATATAGGGTGTGCATAGAGAGCCATTGGCCTCCACAGCAGCATACAACACTGCACAGATCTTCATCGATGCTCAGACACTACTAGTGATCCACTTTTGGGATGATGGTGATATGCTTGGTACATTATGCCCAGGAATCCCCCACAGGAGCCCCACACTCTGGCAGGTGTCCCACGACTTGTACAATGTCATGATAGCATTCATTCCACCACTCGAACCCTTGCAGAGGATCTACAAGAATCTTCGATTCATATGGAGACCCATGGGGTCATTTATGTGCCCTCAGACCCACTGGGAGCACCACAGGTCTACTATTTGGAGAACAAAGGGCCACCCCCTTGTCCATCATAGTCTGAGGAATTTATTCCTCAGTATGGCACTTCATGACAATATTAGGACTTTGGAGGGCCCCACGACATGTACATATTATTATCTGGCCCCTTGTGATGCTTATTTTTACACTTGTGAGCTAGTTTGGTGGGCTTCTCACCAATAGGGGTTTTATTTGCACATTATTTTATCATTAGGGGCTAATGTAGGCCCATAGGCTAATTTGAACTCCTTATGAGGCTATATATTGATGTTAGATAAATTCATTTGGATCATCACTTGATTTGGGATCTCTCTAATCATAGAGAACTTACATTTTTTCCTTTGAGGATATTTTTCGGAGATGGATGAATTTTGATGCATGGATTTGGGCTATTTTTCTTGTCTTGGAGCTTTGTCTAGCAAACGAAATTCTTGTTGGATATATTCTATAACGTTGTAAGTAAATTTTGACATTGTTATTCTTGTTGTTGGATACTGCTAAAATTAGGGCTAGTTGTTGCATAATTGAAATGTGAAATTAAGCATGTTTTAGCTAATTTAATGTACGGGTCAATGTTGTATGAATGAAATGTCCTAGAGATTATTTGTCTCGATAAGCTTGCATCATTTGCTTCGAAGTATAAATGCTTGAAGGTCATTTTTCTTTTCTTTCTCTCAACATTGGATGAAGTTGACTTTTCGTGCCTCAATGATCAAGAAACCAAGTTCTTACTCATCATCATCCTTGACCCCATATCCTCAAGTGAATTAGGCACTGATCCCTCAAAAAGGGTGATCACTTTAAGCCTCTTTTTACCCTTTTCCCCTTTTTCCCTAGGTGTAGCCCCATTAGGTCACCTAGGGCATCAATTTCCCGAGAATTGACCCAAGGAAAAATTTTGATCTCCTACAGGCTACTGCGTTGGTGGATCCCCTCCCTCTCCTCCAAATTTGAGTTATTTGTCTCCATAAACTTGCATCATTTGCTTTGAAGTATAAATGCTTGAAGGTCATTTTTCTTTTCTTTCTCTCAACATTGGATGAAGTTGACTTTTCGTGCCTCAATGATCAACAAACCAAGTTCTTACTCATCATCATCCTTGACCCCATATCCCCAAGTGAATTAGGCACTGATCCCTCAAAAAGGATGATCACTTTAACCCTCTTTTTACCCTTTTCCCCTTTTTCCCTAGGTGTAGCCCCATTAGGTCACCTAGGGCATCAATTTCCCGGGAATTGACCCAAGGAAAATTTTTGATATCCTACAGGCTACTGCGTTGGTGGATCCCCTCACTCTCCTCCAAATTTGAGGCAATTCTAATGGTGGAATCTCCAGGAATCCCAAACCCTAGCTCTAGGATCAAATTTTGCCTAGGCATCCCCAAGGCTAGACCTCAACTGGATCAATTCAACCTTTTGAAGTAAATATTCTTGTTTGGTCCTTTCCTTTCACTTTGTCCAGGATAGGAACATCATTGGTTGCTACATTCCATCCTCAAACCTGGACTGGGTCAACTTGGCCCTGTGTGGTCCCACTTCTCAATAAAGATTATTTGTCGAGGACCATTTGGGAATCAAAGTTTCCCAAGGATTATATGGGATTGAGAACCTCATCTATAAGCATATTCCTTCTCCCTCAACCCTCCAATCCTCACCCCTTACCCCTGGAGGACCAAGTACCTTGCTTAAAAAGCAAGTTCCATTCTTCACTCCATCCTTGGGAAAGGGTTTCCAGGGTCACTTTCCACCTATCCATTGGCATACACTTTACAAGTGATCCCTACTACCGAGACTCCTCCCATCGATGAGAGTCTGTAAAGGGCAAGGAGACTTAGCTATGGTGATAATGGGCTAAGCCTCCACCTTTGCCCTTAACCTAGCAGTTGCGCTCTTAAGAACCCCTTTTAGGTCCCCTACTGGTTTGAGTGGTAACATTCTGGCATCGTTGTCGGGGACATGAAACATGTGTTTTGTTCCCCATACAACATATTGACATATCATTATTGGCGACTCCATGGAAAAAACGAAGCCCTAGTTCTTCATTGAACTTTAAGGTCGATGCTTGTAGGGTGAAGCAAACATTTTTCTAGGCATCTTTAATTTCACCATGGTGACTTCTACATATGTCTCATGTATACCTCAAATAGGGTGTCATTCTATCGTAAATTACCCGCTTTGGACATTGCTAGCATCCCTGGACATCCTAATCATGTCGCGGAAAGGATGCTGCGTGGGATGCCCATGTTTGATAGTGATACACTCTCTGCAATTAACTACGTAGAAAGATTTAATGCATATGATTCAAGAGAGAAGGTTGTCCACCAAGATGTCCTTATGTCATTATTCATGGGATCTCTCAATGGTCATAACTCATGGCAGCATAATCATGAACCTAGGAGCATCTCATCTATTGAAGAGTTCGTTGATGGCTTTCTTAGACGTTTTCAAGTACACCCTGCATTAAGCATCCAAGAGGAAGCCACCATCGAACATCGTCAAGACATTAAGAATCTAGGAAATGAGCAAGAAGACGGGTCCTCCTTGGGTCGGCATGATGAAAATGATGATTTTGAGGACACATCTACTGGGAAGGATGAATTTATAGAAAGTAAAATTGAGACCAACCCTACCTTTCTCAAGGAGATTACTCAAGATGAATCCTCTTTTGAAAACCTTGAGAAAGATGACCCATTAGCCCTTCAAAAGATGACATTGAAGATTATTTCCGCGTTGAAAAGGAGAAATGGGAAATTGTTGGTCCTCAAATTGATTATGCTCCCATTTACGACATCGACAAGGAGGATGAGGATGAAATTGGTCTTCCCTTCCCCTCAAGCACTATTTATGATGACATACGCAATGATACCCTTGGGAAGGAAAATCTCCATTTTCCTTTGCATAAAGAGGGGCAGTTAGGAGTAATCAATTTTCCTTTTAGGAGAGACCCAATCTTTGAAATTGATAAGGCTCCCACTTCTTTTGAGTATGATTCTATGTTCAAATAACTTGAGCCTTTAGATTATGATTTTGGGAAAGCGCAACCTGTTGAATACATTACTTCTTTCTCCCGTTTTCCTATTGGTCATCATCCCGAGTCTTCATCGAGTGATTCCCTCACCCCTGGTCATATGATCTCAATTAACTGTGAGCCCTTCCCCCTCTCGAGTATAGTGTCAAGGAAAAGCCCTTCATTGATTATACTTTTCTTCCTTGGACGCAACCTCAGGGCTTTGATCACTCCATAGTCTCTCCTCTCCATTGTAATCATCATGTGCAACCTACTTGTGTTTCTCCATCTCGTCAACCTCCCTTTCCTACTAATCATAACCCAATGAAGGCCATAAACCATGACATAAATAATAAGGACAATGGTGGAAATGATATGATAGAGGTTGCCATCCATCAAAACTTTATGAGCTTGGTTGTTGACATCTCTATGTTTTGATTGCAAGAAGATCTCATGGACTAGATTACATCCTTTTCTTACCTCCTCTCACATAATCATCCATGTGTGGGCATCATATTTTCCCACCTTTCGCCCACAGCATCCTCCATGTATTTGGGTTTGCATTTACTTTGGGGTTTGTTGCATGAGTAATCATACAAGCAGGCATATTTATATTGACTTGATGATATGTTGGTTGCATTGGCTTTATGATTACACTTAGTATTAGCATTATCACATGCATGTTTGGGTAGGATGCATTGCATGTTGATTTTAGCATTAGAACTAATGTCAAATGATGTTTCTCATGATAGATTAGATTGCATTTAGGTTTAAAAAAATTGCATATTTTATTTCTTGTTGGTTTATGGGCTAAAATTAAGCATAGGTGATCATCAGTCATTATGAAAAACATGTTGCCCCATGGCTTCGATCTTTGACATGTGCAGATAACAAGTCTACGGTGACCAAGATATTGTTGGAGTTATCGTGACCTCCCATTCGAGCAACCTCGTCCACTTCTTTGAGAGATCACGTCCCAGTTGGAGCTAGATGTTACCCACGACTTCGTGGGTGATATCCCCAAGAGAAATTTTTCTCCATGATGAACCTCAGCCGGTAGCCAACAGCCCCTTGCAGCCTCCTACTAGCTCGTTGTGCCATTCCTCTGCCCCCTGAGCCAGCCATGTGGTCCCTCGCCCACCTGTATTGATCGTATGTTTGAAGGTGAGCCTCCTGAATCTAAAGGTATGTCTTGTCGTTTGGTAATTGAGTATTGGGTTTACTTATCATGGATACGTCTAGGTTTGGATTGATGGGGGGTTTGGCGGAAAGGGTAGGCTTAGTTTGTGCTCTTGTCCCCTTGATCTCTTTTGGGTGTTACCCTTGGATCTTAGTCCGGTGGGATCTCCTTTATTGACCATTTGGTTCTAGGGTGGTACTATCGAGGAAACCCCGGCTTTGGGTGCGTGGTCCCGCTCCCTTGTCTGCATATATTACTCCCTTTCCACTCACTATACCCCATTCATCATTTCTCCCACCTAGGTCCACATAGGGCCAGCCTCCCTATCCCCTTGCCCCCACCTTGGGTTAGGCCCGGAGTGATGCCCCGGAGGTCGAAGCAACTAAAAGAAAAAGGAAAAAGCATAATTGGCCACATTTAACAGAAAATTGTACCACAAAATGGAAAAGATGGCCAGGACAAAAATAATTAGCTCATGGGCAAAAGTCAATACATGAGCTCTACCCTAATCCATGGTCATCACCCTGGTTCCATAGGCCCTAGATGAGCCTCCTTTATCATTCAGGAACTCATGATTGTCCCAACCCCTGGAGGGCAATGAACCACCCTACCTAAAAGGGGGTGATCACTGCTATATCTTACACATCATGCTCGTGTCCTTTGAGCCCCGAGGAGTCAATGAAAAAAATCATAAAAGGCAAAACAAATATAAATAAGGGTGGAAAAATCTAGGACATGGCACCTCATGTACCACGATTGCTCCCTCCTACACATTAAATACCCAGGTGTGGGCTTCCCCTTACCCAACTACCCCTATGCCCCAATATGTGGCCTAAGGTTGCCCCTCTCATTCCCTATTCCACTCACTTATTTATCACTTGCCACCCCCATTAGAGGGATGTACCTTAGACATACTATCCCCTTTAAGGGTTGAAACCGCGTACTTAGTTAACCCCCTTTGGAGCTTGGAGACACTAGCACATGCCAAAGCCCAATACATAAGGGCGTGCCATTATGAAGTGCCCACTTTGTTATCCATGCTATGTAAACTCTTTTACCCGATTATTTTAATGACTAGTTGTACTGGAAGCTTAGGGAACGCATTGGATCTTATGCAGGATTGTAGGTGGTTTCCATTTGGGTTTGGTCTCCCTATACAGGATCTTAACAGCCAGAGGTATACATTGGCACATAGTATGCATAGATAGCCATTGTCCTCCATAGCAGCAGACAATACTCCACGGATATTCATCGATGCTTAGAGACTACTAGCAATCCACTTTTGAGATGATGGTGATATGCTTGGTACATTATGCCCAGCAGGCCCCCACAAGAACCCCACACTCTTAGTAGGTGTCCCAGGACTTATACGATGTCATGCAAGAATTCATTCCACCACTCGAACCTTTGCAGAGGATCTACAGGCATCTCCGATTCATATGGAGACCCATGGGGTCATTTATGTGTCCTTAGACCCACTAGGAGCACCACAGGTTTACTACTTGGAGAACAAGGGGCCACCCCCTTGTCCATCATATTCCGAGGAATTTCTTCCTCGGTATGGCACTTTGGGGCATTATTAGGCCTTTGGAAAGCCCCACGAAATGTACATATCATTATTTGGCCCCTTGAGAGGCTTATTTTTACACTTGTGACCTAATTTAGTGGGCTTTTGGAGATGGATGAATTTTGACATATGGATTTGGGATATTTTTCTGGTCTTTGAGCTTTGTCTTGCAAACGAAATGTTGGTTGGATATATTCTATAGCGTTGTAAGTAAATTTTGACGTCGTTATTCTTGTTGCTGCATACTGCTAAAATTAGGGCTAGTTGCTACATAATTGAAATGTGGAATTAAGCATGTTTTAGCTAATTTAATGTATGGGCCAATGTTATATGAATGAAATGTCCTAGAGATTATTTGTCTCGATAAGCTTGCATCCTTTGATTTGAAGTATAAATGTTTGAAGGTCACCTTTCTTTTCTTCCTCTCAACATTGGATGAAGTTGACTTTTCGGGCCTCCTTGATCAAGAAACCAAGTTCTTACTCATCATCATCCTTGACTCCATATCCCAAACTGAATTAGGCACTGATCCCTCAAAAACGGTGATCATTTTAACCCTCTTTTTACCCTTTTCCCCTTTTTCCCTAGGTCTAGCCCAATTAGGTCACCTAGGGTATCAATTTCCCGGGAATTGAGCCAAGGAAAAATTTCGATCTCCTACAAGCTACTGCGCTGGTGAGTCCCCTCTACTCCAAATTTGAGGCAATCCTAACAATGGAATCTCTAGGAATCCCAAGCCCTAGCTCTAGGATCAAATTTTGCCTAGGCATCCCTAAGGCTAGGCATCAAGAAGATCAATTCAACCTTTTGAAGTAAATATTCTTGTTTGGTCCTTTCCTTTCACCTTGTCCAAGATAGGAACATCATTGGTTGCTACATTCCATCCTCGAACCTGGACTGGGTTCACTTGGCCCCGTGTAGTCCCACTTCTTAATAAAGATTATTTGTCAAGGACCATTTGGGAATCCAAGTTTCCCAAGGATTATAGGGATTGAGAACCTCACCTATAAGCCTATTCCTTCTCCCTCAACCCTCCAATCCTCACCCCTTACCCCTGGAGGACCAAGTCCCTTGCTTAAAGAGCAAGCAAGTTCCATTCTTCACTCCATCCTTGGGAAAGGGTTTCCAGGGTCACTTTCCACCTATCCAATGGCATATACTTTACATGTGATCCCTACACTACCTGAACTCCTCCCATCGGTGAAAGTCTGTAAAGAGCAAGGAGACTTAGTTGTGGTGACAGCGGACTAAGCCTACATTGTTGCCCTTAACCTAGCAGCTGCGCTCTTAAGAACCCCTTTTAGGACTTAGTTGTGGTGACAGCGGACTAAGCCTACATTGTTGCCCTTAACCTAGCAGTTGCGCTCTTAAGAACCCCTTTTAGGTCCCTTGCTGGTTTGAGTGTTAACACATCTAAAAGGGAAGGTAAGGGTATTAAAATGAGAAATCATTTTTCCTCGTCTCATTTACTATTTGTAGATGGTGTGGTTTTATTTGGCATGGGAACAATTAGAGAAGTACAAAACTATAAAGAAGTCATACAATAAGGCAATAACGATGTAGGTGAATGTTCATAAATATTCAGTGCTATTCAATGGCCTAGAGGTAGGCTTAGATAGTTTGCCCATATATTGATGCAGGGTTAAAATATCTAAAGTTCTATTTCAAGCCTACTAACTACATATTCAAGGATTGGAACTACTATCTTTGTGAAAAAAATGAAGAGAGAATGACTAACTCATGCTACTAGTGGTTATCCAAGGTTGGCAAGCTGACATTAGTCAGATTAGTTTTGGAGGCAATGCCTATTTATTGGCATTTTTTAGTTTACATGCCAAAAGGAATGTTAGAAAAAAATAGAAAAGGTGTTTTAGCTTCATATGAACAAGAAAAAGAGAAAGGTAAAGAAAACCATTGTTTCATTTCAAGCCTACTAACTACATATTCAAGGATTGGAACTACTATCTTTGTGAAAAAAATGAAGAGAGAATGACTAACTCATGCTACTAGTGGTTATCCAAGGTTGGCAAGCTGACATTAGTCAGATTAGTTTTGGAGGCAATGCCTATTTATTGGCATTTTTTAGTTTACATGCCAAAAGGAATGTTAGAAAAAAATAGAAAAGGTGTTTTAGCTTCATATGAACAAGAAAAAGAGAAAGGGAAAGAAAACCATTGTTTCAGTAGAAGAACTTTTCAAAACCAATGGAAGGTAGGGATTAGAAAATATTCATCTATTTGAACAAGTTTTATGAAATGTCCCATATGGATTAATTTCCCAGTGGAGGACAAAATAGCCTATCCAACCCCGTAGGCTATAGTCTTTCATAAAGGGGGGACCCATTATCCAAAGTTTTGGTGCAACATTGAGTAAATTTTGGGGTAGCTAGGGCAAAAAATCCAAACTTGGGGTTGCACATGAACCCCTCACATTAGATTAAGGAAGAGAAACCCCCCATGAAGAATCTATAAATAAAGAGGAGATGGAACCATTCTATCATCATTGAAGTGGATTGAATTGTCTCTATTTTCTTTGAGCCTAAAGCTCTGAGGATTTTAAGACCCCTTCTTCTTGTTTAGTTTTAGTGGAGGTGATCCCATCCTAGCTAATTTCTTGTCTAGTTTCGGTGGAGGTGATCCCACCCTAGCTAGTCACTTTTTTTCTTTGTTCTAGTTTTGGTGGAGGTGATCCCACCCTAGCTAGTCACTTCTTTTCTTTGTTCTGGCACAACATATTCTCTTAGAACCACTTAGATCTAGCTGGCTAGCAAGCTCGAAGCCTTAGATACTATGATCTGAGCACACTAGCCCTAACTGTGACCCATTGTTGGTTAAGTTCAAAAAGGGTATCTGAAGTCATTATGTGCTCCTTTTAGGGCAGCAACACCCTTTCTCTAGCAACGATGACAACTGGATTTTACGATGAAGTTTAGATCTATCAAAAAAGGCGAACCAGGTCAGTTATGTTTTCAAACAAGTTAAAACCCAAAATTAGGCTTGTGACAACTCAAAAAGAAAATCATCTGAGGCATTGAGTTGTCTAAATCTATAGGATTTCCAAAATCAACTAAGGTCACACTTGGTCAACTTCTTCGTGGCACCAAGAACGATATGAAGCAATTACGTCTTGACCTAGGGTAATTGAATAAAGCAGAAGTAATAGATACTGCCCAAAGTTTCCTAAGGACTGTGATACATAGGCAAGGTCTCCATCGCACCTAGGTTGTAGACTTGGAACAAAGAACGTGAAATACAGGAAGAACAAAAGATTCAAATTTGTGGCAGTAATCAAATCTCACTACAACATCACATACTATCACAAGTGCATGAAACAGTGAGTAGTTAATGTGTTGCTTTCCATTAGACATTAGGTAGTGAACTATAATCTTATAATTGTTGTAGCCACAGTAGGATTGGATAGGTAGGTGAAGTGTTGAATATTGATTTTGAAATCAGAATTATACTTTGGATTACTAGTTGGAGGAATCTATTATTTCGTGTTGAATTTTCCTTGGGTCCTAGATATGGTCTATGGCTAACCAAGCATACAAACACACTAGGAACCCCAACATAGTACTTTGCATAGCATAAATCTACAACAGTGAAACCAATAAAACACACTATGAACCCCAACACACAATACTTTGCACAACAGAAATCTACAACAATGAAACCAATGAAGTACATAGAGATATTGTTGATTTATGGTATGTTCTATGCTTAGTGCAGTTTATTTCAATTTCTTCTTATTAGCCACTGTTTAGAAGTCACATAAACACAAAGTAAAATGCAGATAGAACATTAATAGATCGACAAAAAACAAGCCAAGACAAGGGACACCTAATGTGGCGGCTAGCCAGGGACAAACCCCAATGTGGGGAAACCCTTTGATTAATTCTTCCTTAATATTCAATAGTTCAGCAGAGAGAAATAGTACAAATACATAAATCTGTAATTTTATGACAGCAGTAGCAAACCCTAACCAGCAATGTCAAATCTGGTCAAACAAGATGAAATTGACCTCTACTATGCTTGGTCAATTTCCCAGTCATCTAGGCCTCCAACAACAAGAAGAGGCAACCCATAAACAGTGCAAAAAACGCAGTCAAACTGCAGCCAACTATAGTCAACCTGCTGCCACAAACTAGGGCAATTAACGTTGGTCAAACCAGAGGTTAGATTGCCTCGGTTTGCATACCAAAAACTACAACCTGCCTAAGAGACGCAACCACACCAAAACCGCACTCCTAAAATGTCAACGCTGGTCAAAACGTCTTGTTGCATCTTCCTGCGTCCTTCTTTCCTCGTCTTCTTGCGTCCTCCTTCCTTGCCCTTCTGTGTCCTCCTTCTTCCCACGTGTGAGCTTCTCTTCCTTGTGTGTAAACCCAATCAGCTAAGGAGAGAAGAATGTGTGAGAGGTGAGATGAGTGAATAATGCCTCAACCTCACTTGTATTTATATGAAATGCTAAGCATGTGTGCCACACATTTAGCTGTTGGTTGACCTTGACAATTTGTCAAATACAAATAAATTCATATCTCCATAAATACTTGTCAGAATCGGATGATCGTTAGATCAATCCTACACCACTCGACGAGAGGAATCAAGGAAAAATATCAGCTGCCATAAATAAGATGACCCACATGGAGTTTGGCCCTAGTTGCCAATTTTAACACTCCCTCTCAACTAGGGAGAACTCCATCTGCTAATCCGTTTGACTGTCGGTACTATATTTGCCATCAAATGCACTACCCTGCACTGCTTGGCTTTGCTGTGCTGAACTATGAAGAAGAAGAAATGATCGAGGATGTATAATACCATCCTCTACTGACTCGAAGTCAGTCCCAAAGAGTGTGCCATACCACTCTCATTGATCCCAAATCAGTTTCATTGATCCCAGATCAATGGAGGTCATCCTAGCATAGGGAGTACGGTAAATACAACGATACGTCCATCAATAGTACTACTATGGTCCCTAACCCCATTTCCCTACTCATTAATCAGATGAGAGGTACTTCCCATGATTCCCAGACTGCATGGGTAGGATGCCTCAACAAAGAACTAATCATCTTGTCCATAAGTCGCCACGAGTATCACAGGGGAAGGTTGAACCTTTCACCCTGTACATAGCGCACCACTAGGGGACGATGAGTCGCCCTGTGGTCACATGTGGCTCCAAGAAGTACCCCAAGCCCCCCGGAGCTCCTAGAGCTCAATGTAGGCATCATACACAACCCTCATAAGAGGGTCTCTTAACGACACCATTCTTAGAAAGTCAAGAATTTGACCTTTCCCATGGGCTTCGTCAAAATGTCGACAACCTGATCATCTGTACCGATATGTTGGAGCCTTATTGCTCCCTGCTGCACCATATCCGAGATATAGTGGTACTTGATATCAGTATGCTTGGAGCGATCATGAAATACAGGATTCTCTGATAAACAAATCTCGCTCTGGTTGTCACACAGGATCACAGTAGTACCCAATGTAAATCCAAACAACTCACTGAAGAGCTTCCGCAACCAGACAGCCTCACAAGAGGCCATACTCACAACAATGTACTCTGCCTCAGCGGTGCTCAAAGCCACCGACTTTTCTTCCTGCTCATCCAAGATATCGAGGTAGATCCCAAAGAGAAACAACACTCGGAAGTGCTCTTTCGGTCCACCACACTGCCTGCCCAATCAACATTGGTATATCCATGTAGTCTCACATCTCCAACCTTAAACTTCATCAACTAGCTATCAATCCCTCATACCAAGCTCAAGGTGCTTGCTTCAACCCATAGAGGGCTTTTTTCAACCTACACACGTGAGGTTCCCGACAATGAATCTCAAATCCTCCGGGTTGTTTCACATAAACTTCCTCTTTGATCGAACCATGCAAGAACGCGGTCTTGACATCCATCTGATGTAGGTTCCATCTCTGCGAAGCAGCAAGGGCTATGATCAAGCGGATGGTGGTGTATCGGGGAACAGGTGCAAACATCTCGTCATAGTCTATACCTTCCTTCTGAGGGAAGACACGAGCGACAAAACAAGCTTTATACTTTTCAACACTTCCATCAACTCCATGCTTTATCTTGTAAAGCCATTTCGAAGTGACAATTGTTTTGTCTTAGGCTCTGGGGACCACATCCCAGACATCATTCTTCATGATGTACTCATATTCCTCAATCATAGCATCCTTCCATACTTGATGCTTGATAGCTTCTGCAAACGATGAAGGCTCATTTTGAATGATCGTGCTCATGATGGTCAAGTATACCTGATACCTAACTCGCTTCTTACTTTCTCGAAAAGTCCCTCTGGGTGCAATGTCTCCTACGGCATCATCAAGTGTCCCCCTAAGGCATGAATGCCTCTTCCTAGAAGAGGAAGGCTCTTGTGAAGGGGATCAATAGGATCCATAGGTTCTTCTACATCGGGCATCATCTCATCTTCCTTTTCCTTTGGTTGCCTGGTGTCAACTTCTCCAAATTTCCTTAGTATAGTAAGATTGTCAACTTTGCTAAGAGCCATATTTTCGTCAAAGGTCACATCATGGCTAATCTCGACTTCCCTTTGACCAACCACATAGATTTTATAGCCCTTAGTATTTTCGCTATAGCCCACGAAGATTCCTTTCTTTCTAGATGCACCCAATTTACTCCTTTTCTCTTTCAGCACATGAAAATATACAAAACTTCCAAAAATTCTAAAATGAGATATGTCAGGTTTCTTACCAGTGAACATTTCTTCGGGAGTCTTGGAACCCAATGCTTGATGAGGGCATCGGTTTTGAACATATACGGCGGTATTCGCAGCTTTGGCCCATAGAAACTTCAGAAGCCTTTGATCATGGAGCATAGCACAAACAACTTCCACAAGTATATGATTCTTCCTTTCCACCACACCATTCTGCTCAGGAGTATATGGTGTTGTAGTCTCCCTCTTAATGTCAGCCTCTTTGCAAAAGTCTTGGAACTCATTGGATTCATACTCAATCCCATTATTAGTCCTTAAGATCTTGATCTTCTTTTCGATTTGATTCTCGATCAAGGCTTTGAAGTGGCGAAACCAGGAGAACACTTCATCCTTCTTTTTCAAGCAAATGTAGGTTTTAACCCCGTACCGAAATTACCTGCATACGAATTCTAAAACACAGAAAATAAACAATGCGAAAGCATAACACATATACACAAAGATTTCCCCTGGATCCCAAAACCAGGACTACCAGCTTGATTTTTCATTATGTTCCTTTCAATGTTACAATGCATATTTATACATGCTGAAGCATCCAATACCATAGACAGAAAACCATCGTGTCCAAAACCATGGTTTGAAAACCATCGCGTCCAAAATCATGTGTGAAAACCATGCACAAAACCATAGGTAGGTCCGCCCAACCTAATATAGGGTCCAATAAAAAATTTCTCGGGGTGTTGCCCCAGACCCCGTAGAGGGGGGCTACCTCAAACCCCTCGGACAGGAGGTTGCCGCACCCCCGCTGCGCAATCGCCGCAACGAAGGCGGGGTGGACCTCCCGGTTCACTACGTCTACTAATTGTGGAAAGAATATAACACAACCCAACATTCTCCCACTTGTTTTCTTTCCAGGGGGCCACAGGAGAGCTTAGTCATTTATCCAACCCTACAACACCCATTGTTTCTCTACACCAAGAGAACTTCTTAGAGCTCACAGATTTTGTCAATGCATCTGTAGTATTCTTCAAAGTGTCCACCTTTACCAGCAACACCTTTTTGTCTTCTATCATATCCCTCACAAAGTGATACTAAACATCAATGTGCTTTGTCTTTGAATGATAAGCAGGGTTCTTTGCCAAGAAAATTGCACTTTGATTGTCACAGTCTATCCTTATAATTCCCTGTACTAACCCCATACTTGAACACAATCTCTGCAACCAAACTGATTCCTTGCTTGCATGAATGGCTGCCATGTATTCTGCCTCTATAATTGATAATGCCACTACAGATTGTTTCTTACTCATCCAGCTGATTGCACCTCCAAATAGGTTAAACACATACCCACTTGTAGATCTTCTCTGATCCAGATCTCCAGCCCAGTCTGCATCAACAAAGCCACGAATATCCAAAACTCTGTCCAATCCTGGTCTTCCTTGGTAGCACAAACCATAATCACTAGTGCCATGCAAATACCTGAAAACATGCTTCATTGTTGTCCAATGCTCCTTCCCTGGTTTTGACATAAACCTGCTCAATACTCCCATTACATGTGCAATGTCTGGTCTAGTACAGACCATCGCATACATCAGGCTACTAACTGCACTTACATATGGAACACGGGACATGTCCTCTTCCTTTTCTTGTGTCTTGGGACACTGTTCAGCAGATAGCTTTACACCTATAGGAATAGGAACCTTCACCGGTTTACTCTCCTGCATATTAAACCTCTGCAATATTGTCTCGACATACTTCCTCTGGTTTAACCAGAGCTTCCTCTTTGCCTGGTCTCTTTTAATTTCCATGCACAAAATATAGTTTGCAGCACCAAGATCTTTCATGTCAAATTTGGAGGACAATTGGGTCTTCAAATCCTGGATAATTTATTTGTCATTTCCAATCAGCAACATGCCATCACATACAAGACCAGATAAATAACACGTTCACCAATTACTTTAAAATACACATAGTGATCTGCTTTCTGGTGAAGCCAAGTCCCCGTATAAATGTATCAAATTTTTGATACCACATCCTTGGTGGCTGTTTTAGCCCATACAAAGACTTCTTTAACTTGCATACCAGTTCTCCTCCAAATCCCCATGAAGAAATGTTGTCTTCACATCCATCTGTTCAACCTCAAAATCAAAAGCAGCAGCAACAGATAAAAGTAATCTAATAAAAGCTACCTTGGCAACAGGAGAAAAAATATCACCAAAATCAATTCTCGACACTTGGAATAACCTTTTGCTACTAACCGAACTTTGTATTTCTCCACCTTTCCTTCTGCATTCGTCTTCTTCTTGAACACCCATTTGCTGCCAATGGGTTTCCTTCCAACCGGCAACTCCACCAAATCCCAAGCCTCATTTTTGTGCAAAGATGCCATTTCATCAACCATGGCCTCTTTCCAAAGTTTGCCATCCTCTAAATCTACTGCTTCCTTCACAGTTCTGAGATCATCATCAGTAATAGATAAAGAAAAATTTGAACAGAAAGCAGATGGACTATACCTTTCTGGCTGCCTTCTTTCTCAAATTGATCTTCTCACACCCAGAGTTTGTGGCTCTTCATCTTCTTATTCCTCTTCTGCTGTAGAGTCCACTGTTTTAAAAAACGGCCGAGTCAACATTGACTCGGTCGGGTTGATCCGGGTCATTAGCCTCCACAATGAAACAGTGGGTGAATCGGTTCGGACGGCCGAGTCAGCCATGACTCAGCCGAAACGGACCGTTTCTGTTATGACTCGGCCGAGTCACAAGAAACAGCCAGTGGGATGTTAACTCAGCAATTTAACAACTTTTAAATGGATTTTAAATTTGTTTGGTGGTTAGTTTGGAGTCCAAACTGTTATATGAATTTGCAAATTGTATTTTGGGGTCCATATCCCCCTCCCAAACCCTATT
>APFE030927324.1:45415-119164 GCA_000404065.3 Pinus taeda | reverse complement strand
TGATGCCACAACATGGTCTTCTCTCCAGAGACCACTAGATTTTCTGCTCCACTTTCAGGAACCACAAAATTGTTGCACCCATCAACAACAATGCTACCTTACAGCTTGTGCAGAGTTCCAATTCAAACTCCCTGCATCAATACCAGTGCTCCCCGAACCATCTTGCAGGTATCCTTCTCGAACATTGCTTTTACATCTGCATCATCCAGCTTGCTTACAAAAATCAGATTTCTAGCCAATGCAGGAATATGT
This sequence comes from Pinus taeda, assembly GCA_000404065.3. Classification (NCBI taxonomy): domain Eukaryota; kingdom Viridiplantae; phylum Streptophyta; class Pinopsida; order Pinales; family Pinaceae; genus Pinus; species Pinus taeda. Next base: position 118,912 of record APFE030927324.1, on the reverse strand, counting down.
AGAACACCCGGAAATCTTCCTACCCTTCCACCTTGCAACTTCAACTTTACTTTTTCGCGACCAACGATTCTAGCCTTCCTATCATCCCCTAAGAAGACATCACCACCATCGTATTTCTCATACTCGAAGAACCTCTCTCTATGGGGAGTGAAGTGAAAGGATGCACCTTAGTCAATCAACCATGCCTCATGATCTACATGTGTACTTGAAGAAGCCAAGTACACATCTCCACCTTCATCTGAGGTGGTTTTCGCCTCTGCAGAAGGAGTATCATCAGATCCCTTTCCTTTGTCAGGAGTTTTAGATTTACAGTCCCTTTTGTAGTGCCCTTCCTTTCCGCATTTCCAACAAACTACCTTTACAGGTTTTCTTGGAGATTTAGATCTCCCTCTAGATTTAAATCTCCCACTTGATGACTTATTTTTGTTTCTGTTTTGGGACCGTCCTTGTACAGACAAGGCATCACCATTTTGGCTCTCCAAATTTTTCCATTTCATCTCCACCGTCAGCAAGGATGGGACTATTTCATCAAACTGCAAGGCAGTTGCATTGCTATCTATTGCAATAACCAGACTATCCCACGAATCTAGTAGAGAACACAACAAACTAATGCGTTTATCTTCATCTGAAATTTTAATATCAACAGATAATAACTTTGAAATTCAACTTGAAACCCAAGAGTGAAAGCATCTTTGAAATTATTTTTCCATACACATACCTTGCCATCGATGAAACCACCTTGTAGCCTTTGTCTTCCATTGCCAAAATGGACACCAGTTTCTTTTTTAGATCAGGTACATATAAGACTTCTTGCAAATGAATTGTATTACCCTGATTCAATTGAAGAGAGACATTCCCTACGCCTTTCATGAGATATTTGGAGTTGTTCCCAAGAATAATTTCCAGGTTGGTCTCCTCCTCTATTAGATTAGAGGGAGCTTCTTTGTGACCAGTGAAGTGCCTTGAGGCACCACTATCAATAAGCCAGTTTCCCAATGAGTCCAGGGAGTAGTAGAGAGGGTCGTTGGTAGATAATATTCATCTTGCTTATTGGTAACAACATTAGATTCATATCTGGAGTTTCTTGCCTTCTTGGAGGGCTGACCACTTCCTTGATTTCCGACATTCCTCTTTCCTTTGCCATTGAACCTGCCCTTCCGTTGATTGTTGTTGGAATTGCCTCGGGAGTGATTTTGATCATTGTCATGAGATGTGTCCTTTCTATCAGAGCGCTCCCTCGCATAGTAGCCAATTTTGTTGCAAATGTAACATCTACCTTTCCTTCCACCTTTCGGTCGGACCTTTCCCTTAGATTTTGCCCCGGAATTATTTCTCCTTTTAGCATGAGAGGAGAATGCAGCAGGATTGCCTCTAAGTGCAAGCATTTCCTGCTCTTCCATCCTTGTTTCTTCTTGAATGCATCTCGCCATCAATTCCTTAAATCCTGCGATTGCATTATTGTTGAGAAGAGTGGTTCTAAATATATACCATTCAGATGGGACCCCTCCGAAAGTAGTGATGGTCAGTTCCCTGTCAAGAATGACTTCCCCAACTGATAGGAGATCATTCTTGATCTCGGTGATCCTTAAGAAGTAGGCTTGCATACTCTCATCTTTGCCCTTCTTAATTTCCTTTAGCTTATTCTTAAGGAACAACACTTGATTTGCATCATTAACTTGAAATAAGCTTACCAATCTATCGTAGATTTCCTTGGAAGTGATCAGCTCGGAAACATAGGCCACCAGGCGCTTGTCGATAGAGTCCCAGACTCCCGGATGATCTTCTTTGCTTTAACTTCTCCCCTAGTCCACTTGTTCCTTGCAACAACAGATGCATTTGATGGAAGCTCAATGATTCTGCCTCTCACATGGTCCAACACTTCCTGCTCTTCCAATGTCAGATCCAGAGACATCTTCCATCCGTGACAGTCGGACTTCTCACAGAGCTTGTCTTCGGCAAGGAAGTGTGATGAAGGCCCCATGAAGTCTTGAGGATTGCTTCACCAGCCTTCAGTGATTGCTCATGCTCTTACTCTTGCTTGGGCTTTGTCTTCACCTCAGCTCTGATACCATGTTAATTTATGGTATGTTCTATGCTTAGTGCAGTTTACTTCAATTCCTTCTTATTAGCCACTATTTAGCAATCACATAAACACAAAGTAAAATGCAAATAGAACATTAATAGATCGACTAAAAACAAGACAAGACAAGAGACACCAGATGTGGCAGCTAGCCAGGGACAAACCCCAATGTGGGGAAACCCTTTAATCAATTCTTCTTTAATCTTCAATAGTTCAGCAGAGAGAAGTAGTAAAAATACATAAATCTGTAATTTTATGACAACAGCAGCAAACTCTAACCAGCTGGTCAAACAAGATGAAATTGACCTCTAATATGCTTGGTCAATTTCCCAGTCATCTAGGCCTCCAACATCAAGAAGAGGCATCCCATAAACAGTCCGAAAAACACAGTCAAACTACAGTCAATTGAAGTCAACTTGCTGCCACAAACTAGGGCAGTCAACGTTGGTCAAACCAGAGGTCAGATTGCCTCAGTTTGTGTGCCAAAATCTGTGGCCTGCCTAGGAGAGGCAACCACACCAAAACCGCACTCCTGAAAAGTCAACGCTGGTCAAAACGTCTTGTTGCGTCTTTCGGCATCCTTCTTTATGCGTCTTCCTGCGTCCTCCTTCCTTGCCCTTCTACGTCCTCCTCCTTCCCATGTGTGAGCTTCTCTTCCTTGTGTGTAAACCCAATCAGCTAAGTAGAGAAGAATGTGTGAGAGATGAGATGAGTGAATAAAGCCTCAACCTCACTTGTATTTATATGAAATGTTGAGCATGTGTGCCGCACATTTCGTTGTTGGCCGACCTTGACAATTTGTCAAGTAAATACAAATAAATATATATCTCCATAAATACTTGTCGGAATGGGATGATCGTTATATCAATCCTACACCTCTCGACGAGAGGAATCAAAGAAAAATATTAGCCGCCATAAATAAGATGACCCACATGGAGTTTGGCCCTAGTTGCCAATTTTAAAGATATTGAGCCCAAAGCTCAATCTTTATTAGTCCATTAATAAGAAATCATGGGGCTCTCGTACCAAGGATCATGGCCCTTTAGATCACTAGTACAACTAGTATACATAGTATACATTGAAGGCTTGCAATTTGTTCCATCAAATCTACAATCTTCCCAACGCAATAAGAACGAAATACATGACTTGTCGTATCCCTGCTTTGCTTCCAACCCTTTCTGCCCTATTGTCCTTTGGTGTACGTTGTCTTTTGGCTCCTGTTATCACTTTAAAAAAAAAATCTGATATATGTAACTTTTCATCCTAGCCCGATGACAAAGGTCAGTGTTAGTCTATGTTGTTTTCATATTGTTTTTTTTTTCCCTTAAAGTCTGAAGTTTTAAGAGGTCATGAGTCAAGCATATTCCTATCTACCATTGGTTCTCCTTCATTCACCATTGTTTCATAGCCATGTGTCATTTTGTTATCCACCACCAAGCCTTTTGGTAATTGCGCAGCGCATGCATACTTTTAAAGTGTTTTCGCAGCGCTTTTATTTGTTTAGTAGTTTCGCAGCGCAAACCTTATTAGGAGATTTCGCAGCGCATTATTCAAATTTCAAACTAACCGCGCTGCAAAATCAGGGATTCGTGCATTTCGCAGCGAATCTTTCCCGAAATGTCAAATCCGTTAGGTGAATCACAGGCTGTGTCATCTCATGTCAGTTCATGTACTCCACTTATCGCGTTCCACCACCCATCGCCATTATCATCTCCATTAGATTTGTTGATAACTTGATACGCACGAATCACCATTTCCAAGAAAGGCCACCTTGCACAAATCTTAATGATGATTGTAAGCCTTGCATGAATAACAAATCTGCAAGATTGCAATTTGAAAGATTACAAACGGCAAGATTTCAATTTCAAATACAAGCGTAATCAAGCGAGGCAGCAAATCAAGCGAGGCAGCAAATTCAAGCGAGGCAGAATTTTAAAAGAAGCTGAGTTACAGTTCAAACCAGATCTAGTATTCCTTGTTTGTAAATTTTTAAGATTTCATGGAGAGATCAATGGAGAAAAAAGAACACAGATCCAGCAAATGTCTAAGGAACGAGCCTGAAGGCTTGGATATAGCACTAAGGAATAAAGAGGTGGAGAAGGCGTTTAAAAAAGCAGGGTGCTGGAATTTTTGCAAGAAGTTACAAGGAGGGCATGCACAGGTAACCAAAGAATTTGCGCTTAATTTCACAGGCTTAAATTCAAAGGTAGCTATGATAGAATTGCAGGTCTCGCCAGAGATGATATCCACTGTGACAGAGATTCCACGAGGACAAGAGGACTGGTTCAAAGATTTCAAATTTGACATGAATCCTTGCAAGGAGTTTTTAAAGAAGGAGTTTGTAAATGCAGATTTAAGTAAGTCAGTGCCCAGGGGCTATGTCAAAGAGTCTTATGCACATTTACTCACCTGCATACAAAAATACTTGACTTGCGAAGGAAGGTATAACAAGGTGTATTCGTACCATTTCAAGCTCCTTTTGCATTTCACAGGGAAGGTTTCCATTCATCTACCTTTTTATCTACTCTGTAGTTTGAGTAAGATGTGTGACAAAGTACAATTGAGGAAAGAAGCTTGTGAAACTTCTCTGTTTCATCATGGCTTGATTAAACTACTGGTCTTACATGAGCTTCAAAAGGTAGGCAAATATTGGAATTCATTTATTTTTATGGCTGGTTTCAAAAGCCAGACTGGCCTCAGTCCTCTACCTGCAAGAGATCTCACAATAGCGGATCTCCAAACAGAAGCAAGAGCTAAGAGATTTCCAAAATTAAAAGCAAGGAAACAAGTGAGAGAGCCAGTACAGCCACTGATCATTCAAGACACACCTCAGCAATCAACTAAGGAAAAAGCTCATGTTAAAAAGATTGTACCTGAAGCAAGCACAGCTGAAGTAGTCTCAAGGAGAAGAACAATAAGTCAGATGGCTGAAGAAAAAGGTAAAGCAGTAGCGGTTGAAGAAAGTCCAGTTTCAAAGAGAAATCTAAATGATTTATTGCAGGCTATTGACTTTGAGGAGTCCCTACTAGTTCAAGATGAATTGATGCCGTCAGAAAAAGAGAGTACAAAGAAAACCAAAGCCTCAAAAAAGCTTAAATTTGACGAGCAAGTTGAAAAATTTGTTTTCAAACCCAGGAGGCCTATAACAAGGAGATTTCAGCAAGTACAGGAGGCACCACCAAGAACAGAGGAAACAGGGGAAGAGATACAACACCAACAAAGAAAGGACACAGGCAAAACAGTCGCCACATCCAAAGAAGACAATATAGCAGACTTGAAAAGAAAATTGGAATCAGCTAACCATGAAATTGCCAGACTGAAGAAAGCTGCTAGAAGACATGCCATCATACAAGCTAATTATTACAGAATTAAAGCCTTATGGGAAGAGAATGCAGTTGTAGAGGTGGTTGACTGTAATACTCAATTTCATACTTGGACAATGCCGGCAATCAAAGAAGCAAAGTTCATCAGGATGATTAATATGCAATTGAGAGCTGGGAACAAGATTATGAAGAAACAAATAGAAGATCTAAAGGCACAGTTAAGCCAGCTAAAGGAACTTTCTAAATGAAATTACATTTCAAGTAAGATTACGTTTTGAATTTTGATGAGTTTGCTTGGTCTCATCTTCTTGAAGAATTCTAAATGTCCATTCAGTTATGGAAAATCTAAAGGAAGTTTTGACAACAAAGTGTTCAAATTAATAAAATTTTTGGTTTGAGAACTATGTCTTTTAAACAACTCAGCAGTTTCGTAGCGCGCTACGAAACTGCTGAAGGTGATGGTTCCAATACAAATCAAACAATTTTGAAACAGAAGCAGGAAAATTTTGAGGAACAAATATATGCAAGGAGACATCCAAAGCTGCAGCAATCAATCAGATTAAGACAGATGGAGAAATATGGTTTGGATCCAAATTTGAATTTTGTCATAAAGTGAGCAGTTTAAGCACGGTTCAGATATGTTAAGACAGCCTGAATGCGTTTTTTGTTTTAAAAAGCAGTGAACATCACATCAATAGACATGGCCATCTATCACGTTTTGGAAAGCAAAGATGAAAGACCTGCTTCTGTGGATTTGAAAACCATAAGACCGAGGAGCAAGGGTAGTTTCCTATATTTCAGGACAGTGGAGAGGATATGGCATATAAGACCAGCGTGGAGCATTGAACACCCATCCCAGCCAAACGGAAAGAAGACCAGATGTCAAAGAATGAGAAGGATCCTAATCAAAGCTATTGTTCGTGAAATGTGAAGTTAGAGTCCTACTTGATTTAGATCTCTAAAAACTCTAGTTAACAGTTTGTTGTATTTAATAAGTAGTTAAAGTTTGATAGGTGTCAGTAATAGAAGTAGTTTTCGAGTTCCCCTCATGCTTGAGGAGGAATCTCAATTAGACAGGAGAAGAACTCTATATATAGCTGGAGCAGCAATGTAAAAAGGGTTGGAAATTTTATGAAAAAAGTTGATATTTGGCTTATGTAAGACTCTGTTTTGATAATACATGTTTGGCTTTACTTCTCAGGATTCATGAGGGATTTTATGTTCAGAATGTGTGATGTTGTTCTTTTCCTAATTCTTGCAGTGGTATGAATGTGTAATCACTTAGAATTCACTTGAGGTGCTCTAACTTCCTGTATGCATTCATAGACTGTGTGGTCCTATCTGAGTTGTTATGTTCTAAATATTTTAAATGCTGAATGCCCTGACTTCTATGTAAAGTTGAATTCATTGTCATATTGAGATGTTGTTGACTCCATAAGCCCAATGGATAGTTGCTAAATGTGTTTCCACCAATCATATTCTTACAGTTGTTTCACAAGAGTTAGCCATCTTAACTATACTCAAAATCATTAACCCTTTTTGAGAGAGCCCTCTCAGGTTGAGGAGGCTAAGCCTCAGCCTAAAGTAGGTTTGAAATAGTTACTTAGAGTCAACCTGATCAACAGCCTATTAGGACCTGATTTTGAGATAACACCTCCAATAACAACAAAGAAATAGCTCTAACTCCTTTGTTCAAGTAGTTACTTACAATGGCTTTTATCCTTCAAAGTCACTGCATAACCAGCTCCAAATGGTTCAGCTACTCACAATAGATTTTACCCTTCAAGATCACTGTATATAGGCCCTCAAACTTTGTTGTCCAATCCTCCTTAGTGGACAAACTTCAAGAAACATGCTCGCCAACCTCTTCCTTCTTAGAACAACAATATCATTATGCCTTTCTAGCCTCTACACAGGTCTGAGGCAACTCGATCTACTCTTGCAAGCCACCTAAGCCCTTCAGCCCCCTAGTTCTATTGTCTACAACCCTGCGACCTCTTTAAACAGGCCTTAGCCTAGCCTTCTAGAGACCTTGAGGCCTTTCGGTCCTACTCCTAGACTCCTATAGCTTTTCGGCCCTGTAACTAGGGCTTAAACCTACCTTGGGCAATGAATTGGGGGAATCAAATTCTGAGAGGTGAAATGGTCTAGCAAAGACTTGAGACAGGGGAAGGCAGGAGATATTTTGCATGATATTTGCACATGACAGAGGAGATTTTTCCTTTTCCAAACCTAGTCGATTCTAGGAGTCTAAGAAGAAGGCAAATGGAAGGTTCGGAGAATAGGGAAGGCCAAATAGCAGGAAAAGGAGGGCCCGGTTAGCAAGCCCTAACTAACCGGAAGTTGGGAGGGACAACAGTAGAAAAGGAGAGGAATTGGACCAGGAGGGGGCAAGGGAAAAATGAGAGGAAGCACATTGTGAGTGAACAAGTAAAGAGAGGAAGGATTCAGCATTAAATCAACATCACTAGAGGATAATCATGGAGATTACAGCAATGGAAAGGAGGCACAAGCTCAGATGTGAGTCATTAATTGCACGGGAGCGGTAGGGGGACCTGCAGCAATATAGGTGAGTTACGTTGAACCAATTAAGGTCTTAGAGACTGGATGTTATTGTTTTGTTGTGCTTAGCTAGTGCACGAACGCTAGGGTTACACTGATAGAAATCATCCCAATCGGATCAAATGGGATTTTGGATGCATATCCTTAATAAACTTAGGCTGGAGAACATGCTCACTAGGCAGCACTACATCCTCTTTTTTTCTCACCTGATGTGCCCAGAAATTCGGGCATTAACACCTCCCACACACAATTTGATTAAGTAATACACTTCTTGCCACACTCTGATTGACAAACAACCCTCCGTAGCCACCCTTGCTGAATTAAAATGTTTTAGGTGCCCTGCCTTGTAGCAATAGTGGGTAATGGCTACCTGAATCTGTGGCTGCATTTTTCGTCTTTACTGCATGTAACAAGGAGCGCTAACTGAAATAAGACTCTCTGGTGGTTACTGGAGTTAGTCTTCCTTATTGCACTCTATAGTCAAGACATCTTTAGACTCTAAGTATGAAACTAGAAACAGAGGAGTAAAGAAAATGGACTAAGGATGGAACTGTGACCACTGGATGCCTAATACTAGGCTTCTCATTGGTTGCCCAAAACTAGTACACTCTGGATACCTAGTTTGGGTGGACTCTGGAGTCGCTGAGTTAGTTCACCAAAACCAGTAGGCTCTGGATTCGCAGGTTTGGGTTGAGCTGCTAAAGTCAATTTAGGGTGGAGGCACATCCCTAGATTCCCTGAGTTAATCAAGGGTGGGGATTTAGACCTCTAGAGTCCCATATGAGCTGAAGGGTTAAGCAATTACATACAGGGTGGAGGCACATCCCTAGATTCCCTAAATTAAACATGGGTGGGGATTTTGGCCTATGGAATCCCTGTGCTAGCCTACAATCAGGCTCTTACACGCAGTTTGGAGGTGGCCTATTCCTATGGATTCCCTGGACTGGACATTGGAATGGGGTTTTATCAGCTAGGGGGTGGCAGCTGCACCATGGGCAGCTTGCCAATGGTTGGGTGGAGAACTTTGAATCTTACTCCAATGTCCCTCCCTCCTGAAATGTTTACTTGGCTGTAGCTTACCTCAACGTACAGCCTCAGTTTCCTAAGATTAGACCCACAAGCCATATATTATTGACTGTTGTACACAATGACATTGTCCTTGTTTGACCTAAACTATGATCACATCCATTGGTAACCTCATAGTGGTAAATATTCTCTGTCTGTATCCTAAATAAATAAACCTACTGTAATGGCTTTAACATGTTTCGTTTGATTTATGCCCTCTTCATGGATTGAAGACTTAACAACTCACTCATACCGTCTGCAAGGGGGGGCAGTAGTAATACACAGCATAGTAACAGAATTAAAATTCAATGGTTGTAACCACACTGGAGTATGCCTTAGTCGTATCCTCCCTAACAGAGTTAATCCTGGGTTTCTTATGCATACAGTAAGGAAAACTGTAATGCTTAGATGAGCTCCCCAGGTATCACTGTCCATATGAACTGCTAGACTGCTAATAAAGCAACATGTCATGCCATCGAAATGTGATTTTGCTGAGTGACTACCATGTGTTACTATGAGAAATCAACATAGACCTGCACATGATATTTGGGACGTCATGACACTTAAACAACTGTTGTCTTGTTAACATGAGATTGGATGCATGAAATTGCCACTTATTGCTGGTCATGTGAACCCATTTGTGTGACCCTGGGTTATAGATTACACCTACATTCTCCTGCTCACCAAATTTTAGATGATGGGCTTGTTTCACTGAACTATGCAACATCACACCGTGACCAAAGGACATTGGTAACAAATCAAACCTTAAGAGTTGGCAGCTTGATGTACTTTCATTGGGTCTGCTGATTGTTTTTCATTTCAGCTCAGTGTTTGTATTCCTGGAGTAACGTTCTTGTAGCAGAGTTTAGAATATGGACTGTGGTGGAACTATCACTGGCCACTGGATGTTAGTGGTAGCCACAAAACCAAACACCCATAGAGTCAGTTCATGTCATATGTTGAAGAGAAATTGGGAGAAGCCTCAGCCCAATAAATAGATAGATCATGAGAACTTGCCCCTACTACGGACTGTGTTCTCCTTGGAAACCAGCAGATGTTGGTGTTGGAGACATGTTCACCACAGAGGAAATTAGGGGTGAGTGCTCAACAATAGGGCTGACACAGCAGACATTACAGTCCCTGCCTCTCAAAATTCAGAGGTAAACTCTGTATGTTGACACTTGACCATATTCACTTTAGGGAGGTTGGCATGATATACCTGTTTTGAACCCAATCATGAATTCCATGGGTAGCAGTCATACATCAATGGTTTTTCACATGGCTTACCCAACATTGGAGAATATTGGCATTTGCATGGGATTAGTTGACTTTTTAGGTAGAATTTAGTAGCCAGGATGAGTTAAACGTTACCACTGTACATCTTAGTAATGCTGTGGAGTTGATCCTAGCTAGGCAACCATCATCATTTGTTCCATGATCTAACATCCCTGAGGATTGCTAGGAAGGTGTGACTATTGGTTTATACCTGTTCTAGCAAAGTTGGTTAGGTGAAGCTACATATTTATTAGAATCCATTTTGTTTCCACAAGGTTCTGCTATATACCTGCATGCTGGAAACCATGGCTGAAGTAATGTTGGGCTGCATTTTTACAACTAATTATGCACACACTTGCCATTCTGTGAACAGTGCATGATGTCTGAATTGGATATTACAAGCACATGATTCTAGGCATTAATGAAGCACGGACTTATTGGAGTTTACAATAAAACTCTACTATTCAAGGGCTTGTAAGGGGACATACCATGCATAGGTTGCTAATAATACATGTTGCAAATAAGATAGCATGTTGCACCTGTAGGCTATATGTTTACCCAGATTTGACATTTGTACAATTTGAAGTTGATAGTCCTTAATAATGATTGTATGAGGGCAATATGTAATAAAGTGCAGAACTACTTCTTTACCTTGAGCACAAATTTCTTCACTGCCATATATCATTGCTACATTGACCTCAATGCCTATAGCATACAGCGTAAGCGAATAGAAGGATGTTGCATTAGATGTCACACTAGCAGGTGGATTGTCTTGACTCTACCAGTTGTTGAAGTCAAGGTTACAACTCATTTGGTGGTGGTTATTGCTAAGTTGACAACCCTTAACAGGGACATTGATTGTTTAAAAGAAGCCACCTGCGTGTAGATTTATCAAAAAGGGTGACTGCCACACATGTTGTGATAGCTACGATGGGGAGTTGGTGTAGGGTCTTATGTTGAAGGGTATGGTGATACTTAACTCCTTGGAAGTGTAATACACCCTAGAAAGGAGGGAAGCGCGTGAGGTTGGCAAAAGAAAGGACATATTTCTTTTTTAGGCATTCCTTCCTTGATTGAGTAGAATCTGGTTTATGGTCACCAAAGGCTGGCAACGAGAAAGGACCTTATTTGCATTTCCTGCAACTAACAAGCACCAGATAATTTGATAGAAGTGCCACTACTTTTCATGAGAGCCTGCTAGCCTAGAGTATATATTCTGAAAATGATCTAGTTTCTCAAGATGATTATTGGATACTTTGCTTCATCTAATACAGTGGCATGGGCAAGTTGTCCTTAAACTGCTGTAGATTTTCTACATTTCTTAAGGAGTGTCATTTTTGTAAAGATTTTAACAGTTTGGATGACACAATCCTTGTTTGTATATAATGATGCATTGAAAGGGTTTATTTTAAAAATAAATAAATAAAGTAATAGCCATAAATAATAATTTTTGGGTAGGAAGATACGTTACAAGCACTTGATCAACAAGTAGGGTCAATTAATGCCCCAAATAAAACTCTTAAGGTGAGGGATAGCATTCATAATCATCCAGCAAGTGATGTGATGAATACTAAAGGAGATGAGGAGAAAGTTCAAAGTGCTCAGTGAGGCAAGGGATCTTCAAAGTCATTAGAGAAGGCCATATAATGAGAGCAAGGTTTAAAGTAACTGAAGGTGACAATGAATGGCAGAGGAAAGTTCCTACCATCAAAGAAATGAAGGTCAACATGACAACCAGTTCTCATGCTAGTAGACATGGTGTTGCTTCTATGCCAAGTAATGGTACACATGGTTCCAAGAGTGCGGATAATAAATTAGCAGGGGAGTCTCACACTCAGCAATCTCATGGCTCGTATGATTATGAGGCCCAGCGTGCGAGGATAAAGGAAATTGCGGCACAACGTACAAAGCAGCTACAAAAAGAAGAAGAAGAGAGAACAAAAGAGCAGAAGGCAAGGGCTCTTACAAAATTAAAAGAGTGGAAAAAAAGGACTGCAACATCTCAGGAGGGGGGAAATCCTAAAGGTAAAGCTATATCTAATGGTGTGAGTGGCGTAGACAAGGAGCACAAGAAAGTTGGAATTGAAGGCACATGTATTCTTCTATCTCCAGACCACTGGCCAAGTGGTTGATCAAGAACTTCAAAATCAAATGGCCATTTTCAAGAGTGGTCTGAAGGTATCTAGGAATAGCGGCCACTCTCAAACCCAGTCAAGTTCATCCACAGATGATGAGCATCAAATCCCTACATATCAAGAGGATTCTGGGGCAGAATCTGACACTACAGATGATTCAGATATTACAGAAGTTGGAGCTGACTTATGTATGGTTGGAGATCAGATCAGACATGTTCATTCCTTATGACCTAACTCTTTGACTTACCAGATTTGAAGCAAATTGTCTTTGAAAACATGGAATTATGGAATTCTTGTTTGACGGAGGAGGATAGGTACAATGACAGTGAAACTCACATTATGAACATAATAACAGTGAAACTCACATTATCATGCCATGGTTTTGTTCCAATGAAAAACAACTTGAAAGAAAATGTTCGAAGAAGGGATAACAAATTTATTTCCCTTTCAAAAAGGAAGGATCAACACAATAAAATATGTACATAATTTAGTTATCCTCATGCAAAACCCTAAAACCGGTTTGACAAAAATTAAGATTAAAACAAAAGTAAAATCTCTATGCATCAAATATCATGCCGGTTGGACAAAAAATAAATTAAAGCAAAAGTAAAATCTCCATTCATCAAATATCGTAAGAAGAGCAGACAAAGGGTTGTGTATTTTTTAATGTTATAGGATTTTCCAGAAAATCAAGAAATCAAATTATCAATCAAAATGCACTGACCTTAACTTTGTTGGCCAACAAAATCAGTGTTGAAGGGTTCGATTTATGGAAATTATTTCCCGGGAAGAGTTGTTAATTGGTTGTGGGCCTAACCAGAGTATTTAGTTCACTGTGCAGCGACATTGTTAGTTTCTGCATAGCACAGTTTAACTCGTTAGAGAAAAAAAGCAACAAGGAATCAAAGAACAATTCCATACATAAATATAGATGAATATATATTTTCTTTCAGGACACTCACCGTGAAGCCATCCTGACATCCTCTATGAATCGTGTTTGACATCTCTGTGAATCATGTTTGCTGCCCATCAAAAATGATTCCATGTGCTCCTCTGCCATGGTCTTTTATTCCCTCTCTCCCTCTCTCAGTTATCACGGAACCACAAACATAAATATGCACAAACTTACATACTAACATATCACACATAACACAACTCAATAGAGACAACACTACAACTCAATTTAGACAACACTACAGAACTCACCACAAACACTACATAACTGACATTAAAACAAACACCACATTGAAACAACACTACATAATTCACATTAAAACAAACACTACAGAAATTACATTAAAACAAAGACTACGTATTGAGCGCTACACACAACACACCTTCACGTTCCCTGAGAGAAAGAGAGAGACAGCCATTAAAGCTAGCAAAGCATTATGGATTTACGTGTTAAGAGAATGAAATATGGGTAACCCAGGGCGCTGAGGGTGATGAAACAGTCCCAATCTGTATTGATCCTAAGCAAGTAGATGTAAATTGCAGTGGAACCCATGTAAGTAACACCATCCGTCTTGCCCATCGCGTTTACATTGTCAATGACCCTAAAAACCCTATCAGACTTCGCATACAGAGCCAATTTGACCCTCTCTGCATCCGGAGCCTAGCGATCCAGGTGCAAAAGATACTGGTTTCTCGGATGGTAAATGACATTCAGCAACCTTTTCATCCGGTCTCGATCTCTCACGGCTACCATTTATCAGGTACGTCAACGTAGGGTGGCTGGCTGGCTGCAGAGGCCTTTCAAAACCACCGTGGATTTAATTTCGAACCCGGGACGTCTCAGCGAGAAAATCCTGTAAAACGCCTTTGAATGTCTCATAAATCGAGACATACCAGCCAAGAGTAGAATCAACTATGACCAGGACACTGGCGAGCAGGAAACATCCATTTAATCCATTTTCTTTCCATGACCAGGACACTCGACACTCGGGAGCAGAGGAAACATCCATTTGCGAAATTCTTTTGACAGAATGGCGATGAAACGTGGAATGGTGTCTGAGTAATTCAAAAGAGCACCGAAATTTGAGTGGCGATGAAACTTGGATTGGTGTCTGAGTAATTCAAATGAGCACCGATATTCAAGACACCTACACACCCACTACATCGTCTCCTCTCTCATGCCGCTGCTTTTCCCACTCCCACGTGTTCCATTATCCGCACAAGACGCTGACACCACTGCGGCTTTTTGGCCAGCCACCGCTGCTTATTTTTGGCAAGTGAGGTCCACGATAACAACGCTGTTTTTTTTGGCATAGTGCCCAATGCACTGTCAGCGCCCACTGCCATGTTTTATTTTCTGTGCTGACAAGTGGAAGACATGGATTTTTTTTTCACCACGCAACTCGTTAACAACACATTACTTGAAAACTTTTTGAAAGGTTAGCATATGTTTTTTAATGGTAAAATTAAGGGTTAGAAATGATATAACAAATGTTCATATGAAGTAGTGGAAAAAAGTTAGCATATGTTTTTTAATGGTTAAATTAATCGTTAAATCATATAAAAATGATAACAAATGTTCATATAAAGTAGTGGAAAAAACAAATATATGTCAGAAAAAGATAACTGTTATAAAGTAGTGGACGCCTTGTTCGAAAAAACAAATCTGTCGAGAAAAAACAAATGCTTTTAAAGCAGTGTACTTCTGGTTCGAAAAAACAAATCTGTCTGAAAAATCAGAAAACACTGACTTATCAAGGTTGATTCACTGGATGACGTGACTCTATTTCATCAGACTAAGGTCACTTAAATTTTTTATATTTTTATTTATTAATTAATATTTGTTAAGCCATTCATTTGAATCCAATGTTTCAAAATCAATCAATTTTGAAAATTTTAAGGAAAAATGGGAGGGAGTAGGTTAATGGGAGGATTAGTTAATAATAATTTCAAAATTGATTGATTTTGAAACATTGGATTCAAAATATATATTTTAAAATACTATATTATTATAATAATAATAAAAACTTTAATATCATGTTAAAAAATTTAATATTATGTTTAAAAAATCTAATATTATGTTAGGTATGTATTGGGTATTATTCTAAATTTTTAATATCAATGTTAAAGTTAGATTAATGATATTATTTTAAATAAGGTTTATATAATAATAGTAATTAGTAACTACTCACTTAGTTTAAATAGAACTTAATTAAATTAAAAAATAATAAAAATAAAAATTATCACAAAAAATAAAATATTATAACAATTAATAAAATACTATATTGTTGAACATCATTACCAAAAATTAAGAAATGTGATTAACTAATATTGTTTGTATTAGCATATATATACACTTTAAAATATATGTTTTTTATATATATTTATGTGTTTAATATATATATGTTTTTAATATAATTACGTCATAAGGCACTCCTCTTTTAAACCAACTCCCCTCTTGTCTTACTTGTCATCATTGTGGGCGGTTAGATTAAATGTAGACGATTGAAGGATTCTCAGCCCTTCGATCAGGCAAAGGTAGTTGGAATGAATTGGTTAAGATTGTTCTTAGTTCGGCCTTGTTACATATACTAGAATGCAAAGCTCTAACATCCCTCGCACTCGATGACTTCCATAGTGATGGGAAATGTCTGGCTGTGTCAGCCAAATTTTAGCGAGATGCAATTGAATGAACCTGAGGCGGCCTTTTAGTGGGATGCAATTGAAGGAACTTGAGGCGATGTTTACAACATCTTGAGTGTGCTGTAGATAACCCTAATAACAATACTAACAATAATAATTGTGTTAACAACAACACTAACTGCAATGCAATGGATAATGGTGTCTCAGATGAAGATGATGCTGAGGTTTGTTCTGAAAAGAGTATTGGGGAAGGGGACGGACAAGGAAACAGAGATGGAGTTGTCGAGGTTTGTTCTGAAAAGAGCATCGAGGACAATGAGGGATAAGGAGACAGAGATGGCGATGGAGATGGAGATGCACCTGGTGCTTGTCATTAATTCGCCATTTTAATTTCAAAGCAATTACAAGGGTTTTAGAAAAGTGAAATCTTATTTGTAAAGAAGTTTAGTGCAAGGTATTCATTTAATGTATTTTTTTTTGTTCCAAACATCTATACAATGTTTAAAGAATTCTTTCAAGGTTGACTTAATGTTCTTCGTGGGAAGAATTCGAATTAGAGAGATCTCATTCAGAAAATTTTTTCCTTAAGCAATTTAAAGACTTATTTCGGCTTCCAATGTATAGGATCCTTCAGACTCAATGGGTTTGCCAAATCACTCACAAGTTATCGAGGTGAGCAGTAGATTAATCTTGGCATAGTTTTAGTTTATATATGCTCTGGTAATGTTAAATTCTAGGGAGCAATATGCTATGTTGGTGTTAATTTCAATAGGATTGGAAATGTGAAAGTAGATGAGCATCTTTTCTCTTAATATTTTTATTCAGTTTTATTAGGAAGGGGCCATGGTTCTGGATAGATGGATGAGGAGAGGTATTTTTTGTTTTTGATGTGGTTTATATTTTGTTTAACCTATCTCTTCATTAGTATTGTGGCGAGCATGCCCTCCCCCATTCTGGGAGTATTACAATAGAATGTAACCAAGTATTCCTTCAGCTGAGATGCGACCGGGAAACATGTCCCTTGGGGATTTGAACCTTGGTCTGGGTACAAAACACCTCGACTTTACTATCGAAGGGAACCAAACTTTCCCAAAATCCTGATCAAAAGTTTTTCCTAAATGCATGAGAGGGAAAGTTCGTTGATATTGGATCATTGGTGATATTGGTCTCCAAAAATGAATTCTCATTCTGTTACATGTTTTCTCAGCTCTGCTACACCTATCCCATCACATCATATCAAGAGTTAAATGAAATTGAGACATGGTTTCCATAAATCCTGATGTTTCAGCTTGTGGGGCTTGTTGCAAATGATTGCAACAGATCTTGGTTTCAATTCTAACTACACCTTTTCCACAGTGATCGTCTCATAGAGGATTGATTTATCCTACCTGGTTATGTTTAACTAAATCGTCTAATACAACAAGAACCCAATTGTTATGTGAAACAATGAAACCAACTAAGGTCAACAAACTAAGGTCTCGGTTGACCCTTCTCTCCCAACATGATCAATCCTTCTACAAAAGCTTATAAGACCTATGGTTTCTGTACAAATTTTTTTTTCTTACTTTTTGGTGTCTCAGTAGCTTCTAGAACAAAGAATCTAGAAAATTAGTATTTAGTCATAGTTTTGGTTCATCTCAACTGGTCTTTCTGTATTGAGTGTGATAATCAAGTCCTGAAGTATAGGTGTAGTAATTTTACTAGAAATGGAATCCTTGAAAGAATTTCTGGCGCACAGGTAAACTCCACAACTTTTGCTCCAAAAGAGAATTTAAGATATCTCCTCATAACATGGCAAGATTGAAATAAGACGAAGATGAGCATCTTACTTCTGATATGATTTTCTCAGGTTCACTATCTGTGCAAGGATCTCTCTAACAAGTGGCTTGCCTTTCTCTCCAATCATCCACTGCTTGACCTTGCTTCTTCTCCATTGAATAGATTCATGTTTGGGATCCAGCTATATACCTCATACGACATGAAAATGTGAAAGAAACCGCATCCATGCTCTTGCTGCAATTTTGGGAATCCTGTTGAGTATTCCATTCACCTCTTAATTCCTTCTCTATAGGTTTCAGTGATTTTTGAGCATTCTTTCTTGTTATAGATTCCACTGCTTCCCTTTCCCTTTGGTAGTGGTTTTTAACATTTTCGGAGGAAACTTTCTACAAATTTTTCTTGAGATATTCATCATCTGATGTAGAGTCCAAGTGACAAGAGTTCTAACTTAATGAAACATAGTTACTTTTTTGGTATTAAGGGTGTTCTCAATGTATGATAAAATTCAACTAGAAATTTATGTATACCTTGTCAAGGGTTATTTCCATGAACAAAACCTAAAACTTTCTATTTGCGACAGTTGTAAACACGGTGTGCATTATTCATCACTTTCTAGAGTTGCAACTGTCATCACCAGGTAAGTTGGCATGGACTAAAAGAGAAACTCAACCAAAAAATGGTATTGAATACTTTGTGTGGACAACTCTTAGCTTATTTCCTCCTGCATTCTATGATAGTCAACCATGAAGTGTGTGCATTCCCTGAAACAAGTAAAAGAATGTTATTACATCACAATGTACAAAACTACCCTTTTCTCTTTAACCTTTTTGACATTAAAATAGAACTCAGACTGACTAATGCCAATGTATAGTTGATAAATACACAATATTTGGTATTATAATTACACATTACGTGCATGTACTTGATGAAGAAATCTGAGATGCCTAGTAGTAGGATATATATAGGATAAACTCATTACAAGCATGTCTCCTTGAAAACTAGAATACTTACTTGAGGTCTACTTCATAGTAGCATGTGTGAAGGGTAAGAGTTGTACTCCAACAAGGATTCTTCCTTAAAGTGTATTCAACAATGTATACAATAGCAACAACAAGCATTGATGCACTGTATACTTTATATCAAAACATTGTTAACATATTTATCTAATATTGCTTTCAGTAAAATATATAGTTTAAATTGTTCTCCTTGTTAATCCATCTCAAGAATATTGAAATTCTTATACTTCCTTTTCGTTTCTCACTTTAAGGGGTTGAATTTAAATTCTCATTAAATATATGAGTGGGATTCATTGCAAGTTCATGTAAAGCTCAAAAGCATGAGGGTGCCGCATGAGAATCAACCATCCCTTCTTTATTGGATTAGTTAATTTGACAATAGATTTTATGATATGTCAGTACAACAGGGGATTATAAGAAAAAGTAGAAGAGGAAAAAACATTTAATCTAAGATTGAATGAAAGGTCAACAAACTAAGGTCCTAGCTAACCCTTCTCTCCCAACATGATCAATCCTTCTACAAAAGCTTATAGGACCTATTGTTTATGTACAATTTTTTTTATTGTTTTACTCTTTGGTGTCTTAGTAGCTTCTAGAGCAAAGATAGAAAATTAGTATTTAGTCACAGTTTTGGTTCATCTCAACTGGTCTTTCTGTATTGAGTGTGATAATCAAGTCCTGAGGTATAGGTGCAGTAGTTTTACTAGAAATGGAATCCTTGAAAGAATTTATGGCACGCAGGTCAACTCCACAACTTTTGCTCCAAAAGAGAATTTAAGTTATCTCCTCCTAACATGGCAGGATTGAAAGAAGACAAAGATGAGCATGTTACTTATGATATGATTTTCTCATGTTCACTATCTATGCAAGGATATCTCCAACAGGTGGTATGCCTTTCTCTCTAATCATCCACTGCTTGACCTTGCTTCTTCTCCATTGAATGAATACATGTTTGGGATCCACCTGTAGACCTCACACGACATGAAAATGTGAAATAAACCACATCCATTCTCTTGCTGCAACTCTGAGAATCTTGTTGCGTATTCCATTGACCTCGTAATTCCTTCTCGATAGATTTTAGTGCTTTTAAAACATTCCTTCTTGCTAGATTCCACTGCTTCCCTTTCCCTTTGGTGTTGGTTTTTTAACATTTTTGGAGGAACCTTTCTTCAATTTTTTCTCGAGATATTCATCATCTGATGCAGAGTCCAAGTGACAAGAGTTCTAACTTTGTTCCTCCCCAATTAGGTATGCATCCAGAATCAGTTGAAGTAACCCTTTATAGGCGCAGAACACACATATCCATAGGAAAAGCCTGAGAATGCAAGTGTAGCTACAATTAACAATTGTCGTAAGTTAATGGCATATATAGACATTGGATAGAAATAATTAGGTGGGAAGTTACTTCAAGAATACAAATAGGAGCATGGTACATGCGATTGCTGCCAAAAAAACAATTACAGACATAAAGCATACAAATGTGGCCTATTAAGCATCCTTTATTTTTTCTTATCTTAAACAATTCTAGATACTCCAAGTTTGCATTCATGAATACTAAATATTTTGCAAACCTTTGTGTCATAACCTCTTCTTCTTATCACAATTTGGAAAATTTTATGAAATCACTTCCATTTAGAACCATTTTGATCCTGGATGAGGTGCTTAGACTCAACATGTGACCAAAATAGGCTAATTAACCCTTTTTTACTGCAATATTTGCTTATTTCATTCTAGGAAAGAAGTTGAATACTTCCACTTTGAATCTGTATGCATTAGTGAAGGTTCATAAATTGATGCATTAGTATTCTTCAAGCATTCTAGGGAACTATTTAAGATCACCATGGACATTCCTAATTATAATTTTACCTTATGGTGTGCATGGATGATTAATTGTACAATGATTGCAAACATGTTAATGCAATAAGAGCCCAATTATCTAGTTTGTATTCTCTTAGCATTCTTTCTTGAAACAAGCATTGTTCATTTTTTTCCTATCTCCTTCCATAATTCAAACATTCACTATGTTAGTGGGTTCATTGATGATGATTCATTCAATGAATGTAATCCTGTTTTCTTGGCAAATAAAATTGTTTACTTTCTATTCCCCCTTTTTCATGAGGACATAGCCATGGGAACTTATCTTGGGTAAGAACTTGGAGAAGAACTACATTCCATTATTGGACTCCATCTATTAGTATCAAGGCATACGACCACCACCTATAGCATGGCTAGCAGAGCCAGTAGCCAGGGTTTGAAAAGCACATGTTGTTTCTATTGATCCAGCAAAAGTAGTATATATATATCCCCATAGCTGATCCAGTCATATTTATCTACTATGAAGATCAAACCAGCAACTAGCGTTAAATCAATTTCTTTATTTACCATTTCCTTGAATTGGGTATTAAGTCGATATGGTGGATGCTTAACTTGCTTGGCATCTAGATGAAGCTCTATATTCATCTCTCTTGACTCTCCTTGTATTCCCTTCATTTCAGTGAAAATACGTGGGAATAGATCTTAATATTATTTGAACATAAACTTAATTTATTTCAAAATCTGTTCATCCCTTACCTATAGAGACCATCTTGGGCTTTTCCTCCGTTCCCAAATTCACTTTCTGCAACTTCATTTAGAGGTTGGAGATTATATATGTATATACAATTATTTTTTCATTCATTTTTATGATTATAGCATGGATTTTGGTAATGTTTAGCCGAATTTATAAGTTTTGTTTTATGATTCGAGACATCATCATTACCATTTTATAGATGAATCAAAAGCCAATATCCATACTACTTCTTGATGGATGGATGAGGAGAGGTAATTTTTGTTTTTGATGTGGTCTATATTTTGTCTAATCTATCTCTTCATTAGTACTGTGGTGAGCATCCCCTTCCCCATTCTAGAAGTATTACAATAAAATATAACCAAGTATTCCTTTGGTTGAGATGCGA
The DNA here is from genome assembly GCA_000404065.3 of Pinus taeda. NCBI lineage: Eukaryota > Viridiplantae > Streptophyta > Pinopsida > Pinales > Pinaceae > Pinus > Pinus taeda. Next base: position 97,126 of record APFE030927324.1, on the reverse strand, counting down.
CAGGGAAACGTGTTCCTCAGGGATTTTAACCTTGGTCTGGGTACGGAACACCTTGGATTTACTATCGAAGGGAACCAAACTTTCCCAAAATTTTGATCAATTTTTTTTCCTAAATGTATGAGAGGGAAAGTTCGTTGGTATTGGATCATTGGTGATATTGGTCTCCGAAAATGAATTCTCATTCTGTTACATGTTTTCTTAGCTCTGCTTCATCTATCCCATCACATCATATCAAGAGTTAAATGAAATTGAGACATGGTTTCCATAAATCCTGATGTTTCAGCTTGTGGGGATTGATGCAAATGATTGCAACAAATCTTGGTTTCAATTCTAACTATAACTTTTCCACAGTGATCATCTCATTGAGGATTGATTTATCCTACCTTGTTATGTTTAACTAAATTGTTTAATACAACAAGAACCCAATTGTTATGTGAAACAATGAAACCAAAAATATAGGGGATTGGGAAGAAAAACATACTCTTGGGTCTCTGGGATGTTGTTCTGGGTGCAGCCGCAGCAGCAACAGAAGTGTTGGGGCCACTACCGTCCATCACAACAACAACGATAATTTGTAAGAACCAGACCTGAAATTTTCAGTGGAGCATAGAAAATGTATGTCAGCGACAAGTTAAGGTCATGATCTGTGAACTCTATTTATGATAAAGCTCACTTACATACATTCATAACGCTTTCATTGTTACTGGGAATAAAAGATAATTCATGGGGACAATCTCCCTGGTCATTGGAGGACCGTCTTGGTATGAAGCAACTTCTTCTATGACTCTTCCAAACATGTGAACAAGGTGCCAATGGCAACCAAAAATTCACAATATTTTATTATTTCTGCTTCTATTCAAACAAAACAATATATGGATTTGAAAGATTAAGAATATTCACAATTAGTATTTTGCTTCAGAGCAGGTTAAAGCCTGGATTCCTGACCCTTTGATTAGAGCTGGAGTTGTGGTTATTTGTCACTCTTTCCGCTTGGCATTTCTCTTAGAGTGGTTAAGGTATTGTTTTGTTTTTAAAGATGGTTCGATTGTTGAGTGAGAAATTGGTGGGAGTTTATTTTAATCAAAAGGACTATGAACAAGGAGGTTATGTTAAAGAGTGCTTTAAAATGTGGTAGCAAAACTCAAATCTCAAAGACCTAAAAGGCCTTCCTATAATAGTATCATGGGGAATCTGGAAAGATAGAAATGTTGAAGTCTAATATGGAAAGATAGAAATGTTGAAATATTTGAAGACAGGTATATAACTCTTTTTCAATGTGCCTTCCAAGGCCAGTCAATCTTCTCAAACTTTTCATCAACCCCTATACAGAAAAAGTTGATTCGTGCTCCTATGGACAAATCTGGAACATGAGGATTACTTTGATGGATCTAGTCTGGGTGCCCCCAAAAAAGGGGAGCGAGAGGTGTTCTCTATCTCAAATTCTCAATAACTCTCACTGTATCAGATTTAAAATCGATTTAGGTGAGGATCAAATAACTACACCGAACTTATTGCCCTGATAATACTCTTAAAACTAGCAGCCCACCGTGGCATTTAAAAAATAAAAGAGTTTGGTGACTCGTTGTTAGATAGTGTACCCCAAATCATCTTCTACTAGATTGGAGCACACATGGCAGATCTATGTTAGTCCTATTTTCTGGGAATACAAAATTGTTGCTTTCTATTCCTCTTTTTTCGTAAGGACAACCATTGGAACTTATTTTGGGTTCCTTATGGATTCCAAAGCACTGCTTTGGTAATGTTAAATTCTAGGGAGAAATATGTTGTGTTGGTGTCAATTTTCAATAGGATTGGAAATGTGAAAGCAGATGATCATATTTTCTCTGGAGAAATTTTGTTTTTCTTAGTAGGCAGGGGCATGGTTCTGGAATCAACATCTCTTCTCAATTAAGGGATCATGTGCATATTATTTCCAAAAATTTCAAATTCCTTTGACTTGTTTGAAGTCCTAGTGATTTCAAACTTGTTTTGCAGGAATAATCATATTATCTGGATTATATTTTCTAGGAATTCCTTTGTTAAAGCTTATGGTTTCTCTTTTTTATGTTGTTTATTGATTAAAATTGGATAGTTTTTCAAGATGCATTGATAAGGAACTATGTGTTGACTGCAAACTTGTTTTGCAGAATGAAATGTATAATCTGGTTTGTATTCCCTAAGCTTCCTCTTTCTATGTTGAGTGTTGGCTGAGAGTTTTGCAGGATCCATTGAAGAGTTATGCGCTGATTGCAAACTTGTTTTGCATAATGAAATGTATTATCTAGTTTGTATTCCCTAAGCATCCTCTTTGTATGTAGAGTATTTGCTAAGAGTTTTACGAGATACATTGAAGAGTGTTGTGCTGATTGCAAACTTGTTTTGCGGAATGAAATTAATTATTTTGTTTGTATTCCATGAGCATCCTTTTGTATGATGGTTATGCTTTGTCCATATTTTCTGCTTTGCACAATCTCTATTTGATTTCTACTATATGAATTAGTGAAGGTTTATAAATTGAAGCATCAATGTTCTTTAAGCATTCTAGGGAACTATTTAAGATCACCATGGGCATTCCTAATTATAATTTTACATTATGGTATGCATTGATGATTAATTGTACCATGATTGCAAACCTGTTAATGCAGTAAGAGCCCAATTATCTGGTTTTTATTCTCTGAGCATTCTCTCTTGAAACGGGCATTGTTCCTTTTTTCCTATCTCCTTCCATAATTCAAACATCCACTATGTTAGTAGGCTCATTGATGAGGATTCATTCAATGAATGTAGTCCTGTTTTCTTGGAAGATAAAATTGTTTGCTTTCTATTCCCCCTTTTTCATGAGGACATAGTCATGGAAACTTATCTTGGGTAAGGACTTGGAGAATAAATCCATTCCATTGTTGGACTTCGTCTATTAGTATGAAGGCATACGACCACCGCCTATAGCATGGCTAGCAAAGCTAGTAGCCGGGGTTTGAAAATCACTCGTTGTTTATGTTGATCCAACAAAAGTAGTATATATATATACCCCCATAGTTGATCCAGTCATATTTATCTACTGGAGAGATCAAACCAACAGCTAGCATTAAATCAATTCTTTATTTACCTTTTCCTTGAATTGGAGATTGAGTTGATATGGTGGATGCTTAACTTGCTTGGCATCTAGATGAAGCTCTATATTCATCTTTCCCATCTCTCCTTGTATTCCCTTCATTTCGGTGAAACTCTATGGGAATAAATCCTAATATTATTTGAATAGACTCAATTTATTTCACAGTGTGTTCATCCCTCACCTATAGAGGCCATCTTGGGCTTCTCCTCTGTTCCCAAATTCACTTTCTACAACCTCATTTAGAGGTTGGAGATTGGATATGTATATAAAATTATTTTTTCGTTCATTTATATGATTATAGCATGGATTTTGGTAATGTTTAGCCGAATTTATAAGTTTTGTTTATGATTAGAGACATCACTGTTTCGATACATCATCATTACCATTTTATAGATGAATCAAAATCTAATCTCCATACTACTTCATGGATGGATGAGGAGAGGTAATTTTTGTTTTTGATGTGGTTTATTAAATTTTAAATCTATCTCATTTTATTATAAAAAAATTATTAATTACTTCTAGAATTTTTGTTTTGATGTGGTTTATTAAATTTCAAATCTCTCTCATTTTATTATCAAGAATTTATTAATTATTTCTAGATTTGTTTAGGTCAATTGTGTTTTTTTCATTTCCAACTTCTTTACTTTGATTATATAGAAGAGAGTACAAACCACTAAGTGAACTCGATCACGGGGTAATATGTTTTTCCTTCTTAACCTGCCCTATGACACTCTCATATATAAGCGTAGTATTAGACTTGAAATCTCTTTTCTTTCAAAACTAGCGGTTTATTTTTAATGTGTAGTAGGTGTAGTCGATGTATTGTTTAGATAAAGGTTTTATATTTATTGCAACTGTAAAAGGTAAAATGATCATGATGTGCTTGAATTTTGAGAGTTGCACTAAAAATCATAACATCCCCATAAATAAAATAATATTTTATCCATAAGAGTTTTTCTCAGTTGACAAACTAGTGGTGTAACATCCACCTGCTCTTTGTTGCCAAGAAAATCAAAAAATTATAGACTTTGCATATTCAACCAATTTAGCACACCTGGTATCCTCCATAACAGTTAAGCATATACCTTATATTGTAATCCTAATATGTTTTACCCATGTCAAAGCAATGACTTGTTAATGATGCTATTCAAATTAAAAACCTCACAACAAATTTTAGCATCTAATAAATCCATAGATGTGTTGTTATAAACTTCTTAACAAATTTTAAGTATTTTAGCTTTTATGAAGAAGGTGATGCCAGGTAGGCTTTAATTACAATGGTGCAAGCTCAGAATCATGCCAAGAATGGAGTCGATATTCTCTCAGGAACCGGGGTACATATATATTTTTTTCCTTGAACCCATTCAAAGTAGAGATGAATTGGATAGAGCCAAAGCTGAACAAGTTCAGGCTTTTGGGAATTTTAAGGTGGGAAAATTGAGTAGTAATGACATGCTTAATATTTTCTCTCAAATGTTGAAAATCAACTAAAGGCCTTATCAAAATTTTATCGAGGAAATCTGATGTTTGGGCTCTCTATAGGGAATGGGACTCTGGTTGGGATGAGCACATTCCAGTAGAGGTTAGACACAATTATGATATGGTATAGGTTCTTGTTGGGAGCTAAACTTGCATGTTTTTACTTACCTTTTTATCCTATTTTCCTTCACATTTTCACTCCTAACTAAGTTATTTCATATCCTAAATCACGCAGATACACCTCTAATCATGTATTTATGAATTAATTAATCATTGAAGCATAGTATAGGGGATTATTACCAAAAGAACTTGTTAAACTTTATTTTATGTGCAGATTTCCCAGTCGAATGACTAAGTTTAACTCATCGAGTTGGCAACACTATTGTTAAACATCAGGTGTAATGGCAGAATTGATCCAAACTTACCCTTTTTATCTTTTGTATTCAGTTTTGGCTTATTACAACCATTGTGTAATCATAGGCAACAGTTACCTTAATCTTAGGAACTGTTTTGTATAAGAGATAATAGAGAGTTTGAAACAGGAGGTGGACCTATGAGAGAGTTGAGCTTTGTAAGAGTGACTTTGTATTAATTAAATTTATAGCTTTCTAATCTTTTTTCTGAGTTCTTGAGTTCATCACAACCCTGATCAGGGAGTTGGGCCCACTCTCCTAATTAGGTGTTGTTGAGATAGTGTGTGCTTAGTTTTCATTTTCATGAATGCATTTATTATTTTCATTGTGATGGTTTGATGTAAATATTGTGAATCAACTTGCTGTTATAAGTTAATTATTGTTCTCATTTCCATTTTTTGTTACATTTGTTTATCGTTTGTTAATGAATCCTTGGCCAATTCTGGGCTGTACAATTGTTCTTGCATATACATTTTGCGTTAGCCTCGCAATAACCAGTAGATCCCGGATTGACATTTAATGTGGGAAAGGGTTGAATAGTATCATTCACACTTGGACACCAACAGTTCTAACATATTTCACCGAGAATTTTGGAGTGAGGGTGGCTCCATTAGTAAAGGTTGATGGATACAAGAACATTTTTCAGCGGTAGCAAGTTGGTCCTCAACCTGTTTTTGGATGAGTCGTGCCGAAGACAGAGTTTCTTAGGTTTTCATATCAGATTCCTGAAAGGCGGCTTACAAAAGAGGAAATGCAAAACATTCTTGATGTTTGTTGGCAGCTAGATCTTGCAACAACCCTAGTTGGTCTTGTATTTAAATGCATTTTGAAAGGAATTTTGTTTACTAATTTTTATCTTCAATGATTCTTTATATGTCACAATGCTTCTCGAATTTATGCCTTACGATGTTTCCTTTGCAACATCTGGTGCAATTGCTAGTAATAAGTCATCTTAAATTGAAAATATGGAGAAAAAAAAACTATAATTCATCAAAAGGGAAATAAAAGGGAAAAAATAAAAAATAGAAAAGGAAATAGAAAGGAAATAAAACCAAAAACAAAAATTAGTAACTACTAGAAATGGAAGTTACTAAACAACCTATAATAAGACCTCAACCAATCACCTTACAAATAAATCAATTTAAAGAATTATAAAAAATTACAAAAATTGAATACCCAATGTTAAACTATGGATAAATAGCATAATTTTTTTGTCAAAAACAAACTAATATGTAATCAAAGGAAAAACTAATGCGTAATACCATGCTTGCGACACGTATAATAATTGATTAATATAATTTATTATTAAGAAAAATAAAAAATAAAAATAATATATAGAATTACGTTAATAAGTGTTTCCTCCACAAGCTTGGGGTGAGGAGACACTGTTCACCCCTATGAGACTCCGTCCTAAGGTCATCTAACTAAAACTAAATTTCTCTATTTTTAACACAATAAGATGGGAAATAACTTATTTATATCTAAACATTTATTTGATGATAATATATCATTAAAATTTATTTACCACAAATTAAATAAGTAAAAATTTCATTGCAACCATTTACATAAGTAATTAATAAATGGAGAATTATCTGTTCCAATAGCTTAGTTGAGATGCTCCTGAGCTCCTGACTCTGTTGGGATGCTCCTCTTGAGGAGATATTGTTCATCCTTGTGAGGCTCCGTCCTAAGGTCATCTAACTAAAAACTAAATTTCTCTATTTTTAACACAATAAGATGGGAAATAACTTATTTATATCTAAACACTTATTTGATGATAATATACCATTAAAATTTATTTATCAAAAATTAAATAAGTAAGAATTTCATTGCAACCATTTACATAAGTAATCAATAAACGAAGGATTCCCTGTTCCAATAGCTTGGTTGAGATGCTCCTGAGCTCCTGACTCTGTTGGAATGCTCCTCTTGACTACCCGACTGGATTTTCCTCCCAGCCAACTAGGAAGTATTTCCTAGCCCAGGGAACCTCCATAGGTTCCCTAGCCCTCCGAGCCTAAGTCCAACCAGATGTAGTGTGTCCAAGTTAAACAAACACTCTCCTTCTCTCCCTTCTTTTTTTCTCCACATTTCTCCCAAAACAAAATCCTCCAAAACCAAGACCAAGGATCCCCCTCTCCTTTCATCATCCTTACCCTTTTATGCTCTTCCTCCCGTCCACCTCAACCACCTATCATTAATGTAATGACTACCCCCTCATCCTTTCATTTGATTTTTCTTACCATATCTTCTCCCAAGTAAATTTGAGAGGACATTTTGGGGATAAGATATGGATATTTAATTTGGAAATTAATTAGGGAGGACCATATCACCTCCCAAGTAAATTTGAGAGGACATTTTGGGGATAAGATATGGATATTTAATTTGAAGATTAATTGGTGAAGATCATATATTCTCCCAAGTAAATTTGAGAGGACATTTTAGGGACATTAACCAGTACGAGTTGAACCCATTCACAAACATAGGATACTCGTTGACAGAAAAATGGGTGTCCTCTGTCTTCACACACCCACTTCCTCTCACTGCAATTGGCTAAAGAAAACGAAGAAAGAACAGAAAGGCAAAAGCCCAAAAACACATATGCCTACCACCACTCATTTTGATAAAACTAACTCCAAAAACAAATTCCCAAATTTAAAATCTAAATCTACTCAAGGATACTCTTTGCGCTGTAGGTATCTGAACACTGAAATGATATGACAGTCGATCAAGAATAGAGAGGGATATATAGGCTTAAATATTTGAGAAATTAGTGGCACACTAGCATGTGGAATTGATAATGGTGTAGAGATGACGGATGGGGGAAACCAGAAACTGTCTAATAATCGCAGAACAAACTACGTGAATGCTCACATAGGAATGTGACTTTATGCAAAATGGCAGAACAGATTGCAATCTGTTAGGATGAATTGGCATAGGGAATGGAAAATAACTTAGGCTAGTCGATTTTGAGTTGTAGTTGGCAGTTATTCTTGTGTCTTTGATGAAGTTTCGTGATGCAATGTTAATTTCAAGTAAAAGGGATTGTATCGTACAGCGAATCCAAGTTTATGTATGACCTGAATGATGTCAATTGTTGATGAATCTTATGTATGTAAAATATTTGTGGAACGTCTCTTAATCAATCTATTAATCAATGTCAAATTAGTTTTGCTAATTTCAAGCTTGCATTTGATCATTTCTGTATACATGCTGGAGGGAGGGCAGTCTTGGACGAGTTGGAGAAGAATTTTCACTTTCGGGATGGCACATGGAGCCATCGAGGATGACACTTTATTGGTTTTCGAATACATCCAACAACTCATTGTGGTACGAGCTTGCTTATAGCGAGGCGAAGGGAAGGATAAAAAAGGGAGACACTGGACAGGACTCTATCATGTACTTTGTGTTGTTTAGAGGGCCTTTAAGACTATCAATCTGAGTTGTGAGAAGAACGCATGGATCCAAACCATTGATCAATTCCCTGTTGATGTTCCCAGAGTTTCAACAATCCAATAGGTTTTTTCATTTATGAGTTAAATTTCAAAACATCTTAGATCTTTCTATCATGTACTTTGTTACCTTAGAGATATTGTACTTGAAAGTAATGTTGTTGAACAGGAAATGATGACTTCTGTGATTTATCTTTGTTTATCTATCTAGTTAATTGATTTTGCAGAAGATCCCAAACTGAACAGGGTAGTTATGGCTTTATTCTTTCATATTCTCCCTTGTTTGGGCACTGGCTAGTCAACGCTGAGCTACGGTTAGCAATTATTCTTGTGTCTTTGATGAAGTTTCATGATGCAATGTTAATTTCAAGTAAAAGGGATTGTATCGTACAGTCAATCCAAGTTTATGTATGACCCAAATGATGTCAATTGTTTATGAATCTTGTTTATGTAAAATATTTGTGGAACATCTCTTAATCAATGTCAAAGATCAGTTTTCCTCACTCCAAGCTTGCATTTGAGCATTTATGTATACATGTTGGAGGGAGGGCAGTCTTGGACGAGTAGGAGAAGAATTTGTAGCTTTCAGAATGGCACATGGAGCCACCGAGGATGACACTTATTAGTTTCGGTCCAGTAAGACTTTAAAGTTGAAATCACAGTTCAATAAATTAGTGCAAACTCTACATCATCCAATTGAATGCATGTATATCTGAGGAAATAGATTGAAATTTACCAAATGTCAGGATAGGAATGAATAGTTGCAAAATCAAGTCCTAGGATTTGGTTATTGGAGATGAAATCTTTCCCTACAGAGAAACCTGGATTGATCTATTTTTTGGACTCTCCATAAAACCCCTCCAAACCAGCTTCTAGAAGATGGTTTCCATCATTAGATTTGACATGGCTAGCCATCTCCTCTATCCATCCCTATTTGCTCATCACAACCAAAGATCTACTATTTTTACTCATAACAGATACACACAATCATTATCAAAATTATTATTTACTATGAAGGGTGATTATTTACAAAATCCACCAAACTATGAATCTAGAAGAGCTACTAACAGTAACAATGATGTTCAACCATAGAAATGAGATCTTAAAAGACACCAATCTAGATTGAAACTCGGATTACAATTGTTTTCCACTTTCTAGTTTCTATTCAAAGACAAGTTGTTATCTAACTTGGATGGTCCTCCCCCAAGGATCACTTTGACAATGAGGTTCGTTCATGAGCTCCCAGGAAAAGATTGTAGGGTCATCCTTGTAGGCCACTCCAGTAATGTTGTTCACTCTAGTCAATACAGTATGCAGGGAAAACACATTGATGAACACATATTTGATTAGTTTTTTTTGTATCTATTATATACAAATTAGTCTCTTTACATATAATGAAACAGAGAAAGACATTTATATGCTTTGTTACCTTAACATGGTTCTTATAACAGCCTTTAACAGTGGGATTGGTGAGGAAATCATCCTCAAAGTTGAGATTTTGTCCAACATTGCGACCCCATTGTACATATTGGGCCTTTCCTCCAAAGTTCACATAATTGTTCGCAAGGCTTAGTATTACTCTGAGACCATACTTCTTGGCTTCAGAGTCCAAGGCCTTCATCACAAAACAGAGAAACCAAAACATGCACAAGATTAAGAAAGACAAGCAATTCCATCACATTCAGACACCCAAAAAATAAAAAAATCGGTGGAGGGATTCAACGATTGACGTATTGCAAGGGCCCATGCACAAACCTGAAAGACTTGTTCATCATATACACCAGGAGAAGTCTGCAGTCCCTTGTATTGGTTGTCGTTGAAGGCCCAAGTTCTGGCAACATTAAGCCCATGAGCTACAGCTTGTTCAAAAGCAGAGGTAACCTTATGTGTAGTTGTTCCAAGGGAACAAGTGTGTAGATCCTTCACTGCCTTGGAAAATGCCAAGTGCAAAATTCATCCCTCTAACCTGAATAACAAAAAAAAGAGACAAATTATTACTCTACATATTAAAAAATAATAATAATAATAATAAAATAAATAAATAAAAGAGATGTGTTACCAATTTGCTTGCAGAATTTTGGAAAGACCCTGTCGAAACAGAGGAGATTACCCTGGAAAGCAGACCCATCTAAACCCTGGTCAGTGGTATCTGGATGCCAATGTTTCAGGAGAAACTAAGTGCATTGAAAGCAACATAGATGGGAAAAGTTAAACGATTACTCATAGAATATTAACTGAGCAAAAGAATGAAAGGGGATTGACTTAGAACTCAATAACCATGACTGACCTAGGAAATAAAGGGAACAAATGTGTATATCCTTCGTTGCCTTGTAGCAAAGATTCAGATATGAAACGAAATCCTTCATGGATTCCTATGCCTGAAATAAAACAGAGAAACATACCTTTTTCCCTTTGTTTTTCAACTCGAAGACATAATCAAAGGCGACAATTTGTGGATTTAATGAACTTATATGATCCTTCATGGATTCCTATGCCTAAAATAAAACAGCAAAGAAAGGGATCGAAACCCCTTTCCCACAACAACAGTTGCTTTAAGCTTGCTTGTCCTTCACCACGCCCGCGACATCCGACTTTAAGCCTTCGATGTAGACAGTGAATGAAAATAGTGTAGATGGGGCAAGGACAAGGTCTCCACTCCGAGAATCACTTGGAAGTAAAGTCGAGTGAGGGCAAGGGCGAGATCTGTTGCGTCGCATTCCTGAAATAAAACAGAGAAGAAAGGGAGTTGAATCCCCTTTCCCACAACAACAACTGCTTTAAGCCTGCCTGTCCACCATGCCCGCGACATCCGACTTTAAGTCTTCGATGCAGAGAGTGAATGCAAATAGTGCAAATGATCCCAGGAAGTAGCGACGAGCGAGGGCAAGGGCGAGGTCTCCACTTCGAGAAGCACTTAGAAGTAAAGTCGAGCAAGGGAAAGGGCGAGATCCACTGCGTCACATTCTTATAATTTGTAATTAAATTTCTAACTAACTTAATACCGTATTGTACCAGTGAAATCAATCGTATGGCTAAAGCTATTTTAATCGTCTAACACTTAAATCAAAGGCTCAAAAATGTACACTTAACCTAAGAGAAAAGTTGATTTCAAAGAGGAACGCCTTACGTCGTAATGATATGATGACTAGGATTGGAGACGATTGTCCATCACTATCAGTCACAACCAAACAACAAAGCAATATTCAATTAATGATATAATGACGAGGATCGGAGACACTTGTCCATCACTATCAGTCGCAATCAAACAACAAAGCAATGTTCAATTCAAAGTAAAAAGGAGTTGCTTCCTCCATTAAAAATTACGAACAAGTGGAAATTGGAGTTGACATGATCAAAATTTTACTCAGATAATATTCTCCTTGATCTTTTTCTAAACAAAAATTAGTTTTTGTTAGTACCTCTTGAAATGTTTTATGATATTAATTTTTTTTTATTCTGGGAGTACCTCTTTTGAAATGTTTTATGATATTAATTTTATAGACAATTATATAAATTTTAATACATTTTATGTCTTTCAGAATTTAATTAGGTGGAGTTAGTTTAAAATTTAAATATATGTAACATAGTATTTGTTGTTATAATGCAGAATCTTATTTCTGGATTTAGAATTCTAAATAGTGTAGTTGTTTGTGGAATTCGGATATCCATGAATTTTATTTTTAAACATATGTGCATTCTAATTTTAGATTCAAGGTCCCTAAATAATTTGTTAATTGTTTGTGGAATTCGAAGATTTATTTTAACATGCTTAGATGTTTATGTGTCATGTAGGGTATAAATTCAATTTAAGACGTGATGGGACCGCTGTGTGCTATGGAAAGAGGAAAACGGTAAATCTCTTCAACCCCACTATTACAACGGTTACTAATCAAATTGTTACATGTAATGAGCCAATTTAATAATAAAAATAACTTCGTAATGAGCCATTTTAATACAGATAGGTTGAGTATTTGCTGTAATAATGCCGAATCCTATTTCCGGATTCAAGGTTCGAAATCGTTAGCTCTTTGCGGAATTGAGATATCCATCAATTTTATTTTTTATATTTTTTAATTTAAAGTTTTAAATAATTAGCTTGCGGAATTCGGTTTCACATTTATTTTAACATGCTTTGATGTTTGTGTCAGGGAATAACTACCGTGTAAACATGTGATGCTATGGATATGAAGAGCATGTTGCTATTGCAGGGTTACAAGAACTTTTAGTCGAGTACATGCTTTCACATCTCAACTTTTATTGTTATTTGTTTAATTTTTAGGACGGGTTAGATTTTACCCTATAATACATAACTGTTATTTTAGTTTTTTTGATTGATGATTTATAAGGTTTATATTATAAACTTATAATATACCTAATAAATTTATTGTTAACTTGTTTTTCACTTTTAAAACATGAAATTGAAATTGTTTTTCACTTTTAAAACATGAAATTGAAAATGTGATAAAGTCATTTATTATGAAGAGATGGATTATTTAGGAAATTTCCAAATCAAGTTGTACGAATGGAAAATTACAATTAGAATTAGAGTAATTATTTTAGAAAATAACTAAAAAGTGTGTAAATCTCAGTAATAATTTTTTTTTAATTAATATTATATATAAATTAGTTATAGAGAAATTTTTATTTTTATTTAAATACATTTCAAAAAAAAATTGAATATAAATAAGCTAAAATGTAAATAAAATTTTTAAATTAATATTATATATTAGTTAAGTTGATATTAGATAGTATTCATATATACATTTTAGTGTTTTCACATTTTGAGTAGATATAATTTTCTAATTTTTGATAAATTTAATTGAAAATATATTTATGTGGTTTGGCCCAATGAGCGTTTTTAGAGACTTCATGCCTCTGGGTCCAAGCTATCCAAGCTACTCAAGCCACAAGATAAGTGTGGAAATCCTCTTAAAACTCACATTACCTAACAAACCGAAAAAACCATATATCTTTGAAATATTTAAATTATACAAATTTTGATAATTTCAAAAACAAAATAAACCCTACAACAAATTTAATTTTACTTTAAAAATATACCAAAAAATATAAAAATTAGAAATTTTATTTTTTATTTTAAACCTATAAATTTATTAATTATTCTTTTAATTATTTTAGTTAAAGAAAACAAGAAACCTCCAATATAATATCGAACATTAAATAAATTCTATTAAATATAATGCCCATTACTTTTCATCAACTATAACCTAACCTGAAATACTTGGTATCTTATTCTATTTGAAAAATTCATATTCAACTGCTATCATAACCTTTATGGAGTTAACCCTATCCCTCAACCTTGAGGAAAGAATCCTTCCATCTAGACAGACCGATCCTAGGTTTTGAACAAAGAACATTTGTTTTGTATGAACGTATTGGTTCTGAACATTTCACTGCATACGTTGCATATATTTTTTTGGCGATCGCTTTGCATCTGTTTCTTAATTAGTCATATTTATTCAGATTTATAAACTCGTTGGCATTTAGTGGCTATGCATAAACTCCTGCTTGGGTTTACTATAAAAGTTCCGAAGAGGTTTCTTTCAAGTTACAGTTAGCTTTTTGCAAATGGGTGAATTTGAATGAAGGATGGAGTCCTTATTAAATTATCGTTTTATATTGCAAATATTTCCTTTGATTCGATGTGGCTTACGTTTGAAAATTAAATGTGGGAATATATGCTCTTATCGGCTCTCATTTGAGTTGATAACTTTCAGAATATTACTTACTCATCTTCCAGCGAAGGGGTGGTCCGGGTTCCTTTCATGGATCTATGCTTCATTACAAGAAGTTCTCTTTAATAGTTATATATATTTTTGTTTCTCTCGGACTGCTCTTGATGGTTGGCTCCAGTTGACCTGACTAACCGTCCTGCCTCAAATTCCTTCAGCAAGGTCCTTACTACATTTTTTTATCTGCGGAAGAGTTTGCCAGGTTATGAAATTGGTACTTTATAACACATTTTACCGAAAGAATCCCTATCCTTCAATTTTGAGGAGAGAATCCCTCCATCTAGACAGACCAATAAAAATTCATATTAAGCCTCACTTATCCCTCGTCTAGACCAATAAAAATTCATATTAAGCCTCACCTATCCCTCAACCTTGAGGAAAAAAACCCTACTTCTAGATAGACTAATAAAAATTCATATTAAACTTCTAAACAGACCAATAAAAATTCATATTAAACTTCTACCCTACCTTTTAAGGAGTAAAGCCTATCCCTTAACCTTGAGGAAAAAATTCCTCCAACCAATAAAAATTCATATTAAACCTCTATCATAACCTTTAACCATTAAGGAGTAAAGTCTATCTCTCAACCAGGAAAAATACTTCCATCCGGACAGACCAGTAAAAATTCATATTAACTCTCTAAGGAGTAAAGCCTATTCCTCAAGGAAAAAAAACCTCTATCTGTATAGACCAATACTCTTAAGACAGGATAACATTTTTTTTCCATGGAAATCTCACTTGGAGCAGCTCTCCACTTTATCCAGGATGTATATAATCTTGTTTGGGATTAGACTTAAACACGTGTGAAAACCAAATTTCCCCACTTCACCATTAGACCACAACCACAGAAAATTATCCTGTTTGGTTCAATTGTTTCACCCCACGCGGTTTTACCCCTCCTATATATTGGAGAGGAAGCGACGATATCTCAATTATGTTTGTTCCAGACCGACATAATAACCCTAAGCCTTTTTCCTGGTTTTTTTTAGAATGCAGCCCTGGTGGATATTGAGCCTGCCGCTTCACTTGGTTTCGTAGTAGGAATTCTTTTGCTAGAATATGGGCAAAAACAAATTGCTTTGTTATTTAAAATTGGTTGGTGGTCGGCCTAGCTTTGACGAGGCTATTTGTGAGCAAGGCTTCTTATTACAGTGAACACTATTGTGAACGATATTATTTTCTTCTTTCCTAGGACACTATGTACAAGGACACGAGAGAACTGTATCATTTGCCCTATATCCTAAGATAAAGTTAGCATAAGCCAACCTCTTTCAAATAGACACAACAGTACCCAAAGCCAGCTTAGAGAAATTAGCAGCCTACATCCCCCGAAAATTCAACTACCTAGCAAAGCTCCAATTACTAGCAGCAGATACTAGAACAATGGTCAAATAGCGATTCTATGGTTTTCACTAGCTATTAAATAGAACCTAGCATGATGAAAAGCAAGGAGAGTCATTCATTAAACCATCTCAGACCTAAGAACAGTTGTGCCAAACAAAGACCTAAGAATAGCCGCCATAGTTAAGCACGAAATCCATAAACCAAGAAGCAATAAATCCCCTTTTATTGGAGAGCTAAGGTATTGATTGTGCGAATAAATGAATTAGTTGCAGTTAAGATGCGGGTTTGGGATGAGAAGAGGAAAGCAATAATGAGGGGTATTCTCACTTACGTACTGGACATTCATTCACGAAGCTTTCGGGCAGTATGATGATGGTCTGGAGTAAGTTTAGAGTGGGTCCCACAGCTCTGTGTTTTCAGGTGACGGCTAGTGATCCTCATCCTGTTACGATTAGTGTGGTTCGCTAAGCTATTATAGCAATTCTCGTCCTGTTATCCGCTGCAACAAGCACTAACAAGCTCCAGTCAACCAGGCAGTAACTATTGTCGAAAGGTGCCTATCCAGCTCTTGGAGAATATGGATTGTACAACAAAAAAGAACATTAAACCCTGAGAATCTCCACCTCCTTATTATGAGGCATAAAAAATGAAAGCTTATACAGGTAAGTTGATTCAGTTGAGTAAGCATATGAGTCAGTTGCTTCTATTAACCCATCACTATCTCGTCTAGCATATTGATAGCCTGATTCATAACAACCAAACACAAGGTACCAAAAGCTACATCAAAGCCAATAGTTAAGGTGGTAAAGGTATAGTGAGTTGATCAAGTTAAACCACATAGAGAAGAATCGTCATAAGAAGGAAAGGCATCATGAAGAGAGGCAATAGAGGTAGCATTAATATGAAAATGAGATCAAAAGCTAGTTGCATATCCAGATACAGATATAGATTCAGTAGCAGGTCCCTAATCCTAGATCAAGGTTGAGTCCATGTTTGAGAGCCAATAGGATTAGATTCCATAGTAGTACCCACCAATGAAGTAGCACTACCACTATATAGAATTCACTTGATGAAAATAGATATAACCATATAGAGCGATCGTCTTGCCTAGTTCCATTTGTTGACCCAGTAGCAGGTCCTCTAGTTTTAGAGTCAGAGCCTTACCCTGGGTCCCTCCTTGTTTTAGAGCCCTAACCCCTTGATAACCGAGTGGGTCTAGCAGCATCAGTAGCAGAGACATAAGTAGCAAGAGTCGAAGCGTCTGAGTCAGTTTAATAGTTTGTTTTAGCCCTCGTAGCATATTGAGTTTTGGATAGAGAACCATCTCGAGTAGATTAAGTTCCTGTCGGAGATCCATATCCAATTGGAAATTGACTAGTTTTAGTTGAACCACCGCCACCTATACCCATAGCAGCAGAAAACAAGAAACAATGAAGCCAGAAGGAGAGATGGAGGTAGTGGTTTCACCTGCAACAAAGCAAGAAGCAACACAAGCAAAGGTTGCAGTCCCACCCGTTGGAGAGTCAGCTTCACCTGAAGAGGCAAGGACAGACATAAAGGTGGGATCATAAGTGTTATCATAATAAAAAGAGGCTAAGGCATTGGGATAAACGGTAGGAGTTGGAGTTTACCTCGCAGAATCATAACTAGTTTCAATCGATCCAGTTCCAATTGATTGAGTCTAAGAAGCACCTAATCGTCCTGCGTACTTCCCTTTCCCAGCAGGCTTATTAGTGTAGGCATAAATCACATGCCATCAAACAATTATTATCTTGTCCATTCATGAAAATAGGGAAAAAATAAGTCATATGAACAACTTCTGCAATAAAAACTGCTGAAAAAACTTTGAAAGTTTGAAGTCTAATCTCGGCCAAACCACTCTAATTTTAAGTCTCAAGGCTACCTCCTTATCAGCCAACAATTTGCTTTTATTTTGCTCCAATTGACTTACTACATTTTGAAATTCTTTATTAAGATAACCAGCCACTTCTGACTATGCAGAACTTCCAACTGCCCTCTACCTCCGCCTGCTCATCCTTAATTTGCTTATCATGAGACCATGAGACTGCTGCCTGCTTAAACTTATTGAGATTGCGAGCAAAATGGATGCAAATTCAAAACTAGATACATCAAAAGGGACCCATTGATAAAAAAAACCAAGAAATCAAAATCCTCCTCCAGCCAAGAGAGTTGAATTTGAAAGGACTTCGAGGTTTCCTCCCAATTTTTACAACTTCAGATAAAAAAAGGAAATGATCAGATTCTCCCTGTAGTAACCCATTGCCTAAATATGTCATGATTAGCAATCCTCTCTTTCCCCACTCTTATTCCTTAAGGTAAGACTAAGTTTTATAGGTTCAATATCATAAAGACCTTTATCCTCTAGCTTCCCCAACAAAAAAATCAGACAAAGAGTCGCGCAGCAGGTCCCCAAATAGAAGACAAACCCAAGGAAAATTTCAAGCCACCACCAATGAAAATATTCCCTTTACTCAGTAACTCCATTCTTCAAAAAAATCTCCCCAAGGAACCCTATCATCATATGGACCATATATGTTTAGGACAGTCATCTCCTTCCCAAGCTCCTGGGAATACAGGACTGTGCTCAAACCTGACTACACAGACGAGCGAGAGATCCTGAGAGGAACCATCCCTTTGCACAGACGAAGGAACATTCGTAGGGACACCTATCGGCCACTGCGCATTCAGGAGGAAGCCCATCATATTGATGCTCCCCATAGGTTCTGCCCCTTTCACAGGCTCCTCACCGCATATATTAACAACCCTAGCCTCCAAAGCTGCCACCTTAGAAGGATAATGAGAGGTAGGTTATTTTGGAGCAGAAACCTTCCCCTTCTCACCCTCTGTTGTAAAGTGAGCAGTCTCTCCTGGATTGGTTATTGAAGTCACTACTTCCCCTTATCACAAAATACATGGCCACCACAGGCCGTGCCCTGAACTGAAGATGAGGCCATCCACAAAGCGCAACTCTTTGATCTCTTCTACACCCATTCAGGGTAGAGGGGCATGGACTCGGACAAACAAGAACGGAATCCACAGAAACAGGCTTAGTTGGATAGCCTGGTTCAATCCATGACGGAAAGGAAGCCAATCTAAAATTATTCGAAAGAAAAGCTCCTCTGCTAATCGAATCCCTTTACTATACCAAATATTTTGTTAGTTCTCGACCATAAAATCTTACAATTTCCTTCCAGCTTGTCTTCTCAATCTCAAAATCAGGTTGTCCTGTACGTCTGTAATATGGAATGGGGTACAACAGGGGGGGAAACCTTACCTTGAATCCAATGCAATTGAAGGTTATCCTCCGGACGCGTTCAATATACAAGCCGTCTGTGTAGAGGGCTATCCTGAGCCCTGATGATGACTGTGGCTCTCTCTTCTGTAGCCCCTTTATTAGTTCTTACCATCTCATGTCCGCATTCCTCATCAATTCATATCAAGAAGTGCCAAAGGGCCTACTGCAGAGTGCTGCAACTTCAATTGCCTTCTCTCC
Organism: Pinus taeda; assembly: GCA_000404065.3. Lineage (NCBI taxonomy): Eukaryota > Viridiplantae > Streptophyta > Pinopsida > Pinales > Pinaceae > Pinus > Pinus taeda. Next base: position 78,062 of record APFE030927324.1, on the reverse strand, counting down.
AGCACCGAGAAGGCAACTGAATCCACTACAAACTATATATGATTCTTCCACACCTCAGCTGGTCTGGCACCTTCTCCTCTAATTCTCAACTTTGCTCTCATCTCCTTAGCCTTATACTGCTTTGCAGTTGTGAACCTACTTGTTTCATACTTCAGCCAGGACATGTATGCCTTGGGCTGCACATCCCCAACGTAGGGGTTTGGTGACCACCTGAGCCTTTTTTGCAGCACATAATCATGTAGGTAGAGTTCACAGACTAAGTTTCTCCTTTCTTGGCTGAGTGAAAAATACAGATCATAGAATTTCCAAGGTGTTGTGTCACTGTAACCCTTAAGTGTAGTGTCTGTGGCATCACAGAATCGAGCGGGATGGTCAGAAGGTGTGAGCGTCACTGCGAGCAGGGGAAGTACTCATAAGGTGCGAAGGAGAGGGATGTAGAAAAACCTGTGCCCTACCCCATAATGCTTGAGTCCAAGAGGCAATGGCTCCTGATTTTGAGGACATGTGGGAAACCCTAGCTGCTGATATCTCCATGCGTAATGTTGATTATCAATGGATATCAAAAAAGAGGAATCTGGGCCGCGCTTTGTTGCATTCCAAGTTCTGACCTAGGAATTAAGCATTGTGCTGACACAATCAAGTGTGAAAGAGACATGGAGAGCCTGAGTTCCCTTCAAGCGTTCTAGCCTGGCGGTTAAGCCTGCGAATACCTTTGCATGGGCATATCTAGCTGAGATCATGGGAGAATCAGCAAGGCCAAACAACTGGTTTCTGGGGCGCTTGATATCCTGCAATGGAATTGAATTATGACAAAATTCTATGGTGTTTTGCAAGACTGAGATGATGGCACGAGAAGGGTGTCCTGGTTTGTTCTTTTCGTAAACTGCCAGGCGTTTGTAAAATGTGTTTGTCAATCTCCTGTGCTCAGAGTTCCAGAGATGCATGCTGATGGCTGTGTATTCGAGGGGATTAGGTTGTCTCTTAAAGGGTGTACAACTGCACATATGTCAGGTAGGGAGATGGCGCGAGATAGCCTAGGTAGAAGAAGAAGGAATGGATCCGTAGTGAAAACCAGTGTGCGTGATCTGGCCGAAGATTAAAAGCAGAATAAAGGGAGAAAAATAGGCGGTAATCATGGAGTTTTAGGGTATTCCAAAGGTAATTGGGGCGAGTGGAGAAGCTGCGTTTTTAGGAGGGCGATGAAGGCAAAATCGCTATTGAGATCTGGCTATTGAACTGTGTTCCGTCGATCATCAAAGGAAATGGAAAGGAATGGAATGAAAGTTTAACGTTGACTAAATTAAATATGGTCTATGGATTATTAGCTTGTAATTTATTTATTTTTTATTTAAATTAATAATGAGTTGAATCAATTTTTTATTATTGAAAAATATAATGTTAAAAAATTGATATAGTAACGTTTAGGAAAGCATCGCATTTCAAAATAAAATAATTTTCTCTTTTCATAAAAAAGATGACAAGTTAAAAATAGTATAATATAGTTTTCCAACTAATAATATTTTGTTATATTATTATTAATAATAATATTAAACTCGACTATCATAAGTCAAAATAGTTTTTGTACATTTAAATGGACTATATCATAGATCAAAATATTAATATGATATAATATATTTATATTTTAATATGATATAATATATTTATATTTTACTGTCATAGGATAGGTATGGCCAACACTACATTTTTCGGGTTTAGGTATCAAAATTAGTTAAACATGTGAGGTGTTTATTTTTTATATGGTTTTAATAATTATTATTTTTTGAATTATTATTACTCGTTGAAAGTTATAACTAATTATTACTTTCTCAAAAAAAAAAAGTTATTTTAAATTGTATTTTAATATTTTAAATTCAACATTACTGTGATTTGTTTATTTTATTCTCCAATGTTTAATTTTTAATTTGTTTTAATATTATTTTCATAATATATAAATGTAAGATTCTGAACTTTAAAAATTGTGGTAGATTTAATATATTATAGTGTTTTAATTAAGTTTTCAACTAAAACAAGAATACATAAGGGATTCGGAACTGCAGTCACTTTATTTAATTAATTATTGTAAATAATATATATCACAATAAATAACATAAGAAATTCTCCTGAATGGCATCTAAGGCTGCTCACCAAATGAGAAATCACAACACTGAAGAACAATCTAGATCCTAGATGGATCCATGAGACAAATTACTCCCACTGGGTTTTCATCCCTAGGATCAACTAGAACTGGCCTTGTCAAGTTCTCAACAAAGGCAAAATTCACAAGGAGTGGGCCCCCCTAAGACCCATTGTCAACACTATTGGTGGTCCTACATACGTTTTGGCTAAATTCCTTGCCTTTAAACTTAAACCCTTAGTTGGCCATACAGAGTCCTTTGTCAAAGACTCTGCTTCCTTTGTTGAAGAGCTCAATGGCATGAAGCTTGACCCTAGAGACATTCTTGTTAGTTTTGATGTAGTCTCCCTTTACACTTGTATCCCTATAAGGGAGGCAATGGAAGTGATTAACCGCCTAACGGATCCCGATACCGCTCGGTTAGTTGAAATCTGTCTCACTTCCACTTTCTTCAGTTTTGAAGGAGAGTTCTTTGAACAGACCTGTGGTGTTGCCATGGGCTCACCCCTGTCCCCTATTGTTGCTAATCTTTTTATGGAAGATTTTGAATCTAAAGCTCTCGCCTCGGCCCAACTCCTTCCTAAAATTTGAAAAATATTTGTAGATGAGACTAATGTCATCTAGTCTCATAGCCAAGACGAGTGAGATCTCTTCTTCAATCATCTCAACAGTCAATCCTTAGCCATTAAGTTCACCATGGAACAGGAAGTCAATGGTTGCCTACCTTTCCTTGATATTCTTATTTCTAAGAATACTGACAGTTTCCTCTCCCACCAAGTGTTCCGGAAGAAAACACATACGGAACAATATCTTCATGCCAATTCCCATCATTTCCCGGCTCAAAAGTTGGGCGTTCTCAACACCCTCGCTACTCGTGCCCTAAGGATCTCGGATGAAAAGAGCTTTGAGAAAGAGAAATCCCATCTCCTTAATGTCTTTGTTGAGAACGGTTATAGCAGGCACCTTGGTCAGAAAGCTTTACTTAAAGCTTCCAGAAATTCGGTGGTTAAAAAAGAACCTAAAGAACGAATCCCAGGGGTCCATCTTCCTTTTGTTCAATGGACCACTAATAAGATTGCGAAGATTCTGAGGAAACATAATATTCCCTCGACCTTTAAACCCCTTAACACCCTTCGTAAATCCCTTCGCTCAGTAAAGGATCCTACCTATGGACATGAAAGGTGTCTATATTATTCCTTGTTCCTGTGGAACCCCCTACATCGGTGAGACTGGTCGCTCTATTAATCAAAGGATTAATGAGCACGTAGCAGACCTTAGACACAGAAGAACCAAATCTTCCGCATTAGCAAAGCATGTGGAAAGAACCAATCAACATGTTTGTATTGAGGAGGCCAATGTTATTGCTAGAGTTGCGCAGTTCCATCACCAAAAATTTAGGGAAGCCATTGAGATTGAAAGAAGGTCTTGCAGTCTCAATAGAGACGACGGTTGGAAGATCAGTGGGTGCTGGATTCCTGCCCTCTCTTCCTAATCGTTTCTTCCCTTCCTCTCCCCTCCCTCTATTCATAGTGTGTTCTAAATAATTTTTTTTCCCTTTTACCCTTAGCCTACTTTCTAGAACCTTATTCCTTTGATCCTCTTAAGAATATCACCCTTGTTTATCTATTTTTATATTGTCATTTTCATAACTATCTAAATAGATTAAATTATCCAACATATGATATGTATACAAATTTACCAAAAAATTCATATTAATGAGTTAACCTACTTTTAATAATAATACTATAATAATACATTAAATCCTTACTATCTCTAATTTTTCCTAAAACTATTAATTACCCTAACCATTAATAATTAGTATAATACTATAACTGGAATATAATAATAAACTAATATCATTAGTTTTTGTTAATATTATTAATAATATACATTAAATATTAATATAGATATTACCTTTTCTTAGCTAATCCAAATGTTTTAGTATAACAATAATTAATATTATATTAGTTATTACTAAATCCTTACTATTTACTAGCATCCCTAGATCTAGTAATACTTATTCCCATTAAATAACCTCAATATTAAATTTATACTAATGAGTTACACATACCATCTTAATAAGATTAATAATATAACACTATTATAAGAATAGTATAACATTAATTATTATTAGTTTAATTAACATCTAATCTTTTCGATTAATAACTTTGGTTAACTAATTAATGAAATATCTTAAAATTATTCTTATATTTACTAACATCCCTGGATCTATTAATTTACCTGATAATATATTAATAATTATTAAATCCCTACACTCTAATCTATTAGTGTTTTACTAATTAATTTATATTAAGGAGTTACCCTAACCATTAATAATAAGAATAATTCTATTATGTTACACTAACCATTAATATTAAGAATAATTCTATTATGTTACCCTAACCATTAATGATAAGAATAATTCTATTATGTTAATATAATATTAAAATTATTCTATTAATAATAATACAGGTTCCCTAGATTTTTGACTCATAATTGGTCAAAAAAAAAAATTTAAAGATACTTTTTAACATAATAATATTATTTTAATTAAATAGTCAAATATAGCCGTTTTTGGGTCAATTATAGCCGTTTGCCCAATCCAGTCTAATATGGCTGTTTTTTCGGTCAATCGTAGCCATTGGAAAGTATGATCTCCCTATTTAAGATATAGTCATGAACTGATTCTTCAACTTGTCCTGACGATGAACCACACTCGTTGGTTCGAAATGCGTCAACAAATGTACTATCTTGTGATTTACCCCAAAATATTTTTTCTCATAAAGGCAAAATAGATAAATAACTTGGGATGATCACACTGTTAGGCTCCTATCACTTTTTATAGGCTTCATGGACTCTCTATAGACTTTATTTTATTGTTTTCCCTTTAAAAACAAAGGCAACTACCATGGGCCAATGCCATGGGCAAATACCACAGAAAATACCATGGGCGGATTCCGTCCACTTTGACCATGTCCAAGAAGGGAATATTACAAATCCTCCTGCCCAAATATTGTTTTCCGTCAAGCAATCCACTTCTATCCACAACAGAATTGCTTCTATCCACAAGAGAAACATATGTATATTGATACCAGGATCCCATACAACCCAGTGTGTTATTCCATGCCTCCATGCTAAATGATCATGAATGGATCCTTCGATACCAAACAATCACACTAGATTCTCCTGGATCCCAATGCCAACTAAGTCTTGGGACCTGTGGGTTATTACAACATTTCAGCCCCACATCATTGCTCGTGCTTAAGGACCCAAGTTGCAATATGCCCTTGGCTAAGAGTATCCCATCAATAAAGTTCCAACTCATAATCTCTCGTGAATCCATCTTGTGGGAAGGATATAATGCATGAATGTCTGCACATGGAATAAGTCTACCATGTTGATGTTGCCTAATGCTCAACTCATGGTGCGTCACTTGATCACCCAACATGATCCATTTGTAGAACTCTACCTTGTCATCCCTAATGTATAAAGGTGGGTTGGTAGTGTTGCAAGCCTTATCTATGTACTTGTGTAGAGGGATGTTTTGGAACTCCCAATTGTACTCCTCTTGTTGCCTTGTGAGGGACTTGAGTCGTTCCTCAACACTAGACAACTTCATTGTTGATTCGGCACATACCCCTCTAAGCTCCTCAATTTTTCTATTCTCCTGTAAGACAGTATCTCGAATTGTCCAGACTCTCTGCTTCAACATCATAAGATTTGTCTTGAAATGCATGATCTTTTCCCGGAAGTCCTCTACTAGCAATTTTGGTGTCTTGTTGAATTCTTTTGTATCTATTTGCACCGGATGCTTAGATGTCATAGCTTCAACTTGAACCTTTGACCGACTCTCCAGAAATGGTTCATCCTGCATACTATATTTTTCATGTTGCTCCTTATGATCATGCTCATCATATTGATTTACCATCATTGTTTCCTCATTTAAGTCTCCTTGAATGTCTTCTTCCTGGCCTTCTCCACATGTGGGGACAACCTGTTGTCCACCCTCTCTGGTTGTCAGACATGGATGTACTGGTGGATTGTTTTCTACATCTGATTTCCCATATTCTTTATGATGTCCTTGTGGATGTCTATGGACTCAACTACCACATCATGAGGAGGAATTACCCCCTTCCTTTCCCCATGTACTTTGTCAAGCTGACTGATTATCATCGACTTGTCCTGCAAGTTTTTCTGAAAAACATTGTGTTGTTTCTCACCATTTTTACTTGACTACTTGGATCCTTCATAGGTTCTCTTTTGAAAACTGGTGAACCCATCTACGGATGAATTCCCATGATTTGAAGGAGTCTCTAACTGTTCTGCCTTGTTGCTTCCTTATCACTTGGACATGAATGGTTAAGGGCCCAAGGTCCCTTGCAGATAAAGCATAGTCTCTCCTCCTTAGCTCATTCTTGCTGCAGAGTTCGTTCTTGCTTCCTCCATCAATCCTTCTCAACTCCTTCCTAGTCAGCACATTCTGAGTAATTTTATATTTTTCCTGACCAACTTCTCAACTAGATCATAGGTAACTCGTGATACCTTTGGTTCCTTCCTCGAGATGGTCAACAATTTGGATCTTATTATCTTGCAAATGTCAACATATCCTTTTAAGAATAGAGACACAATCCTTTGCATACTTGTTTTGACACAATCTGGATGAGCTGATGTAATATTGGTGTAAAAGCTTTGTAGTAACTGAAAGATTAAGTTGTCACATTTCAAATTCAACATATAGGTGCCAAAGCTGAACTCTTCAATGAGTTTTAAAATTCGGCACCGCTTCTAAAAGGTAGGAAACATGATGTTATTCAATCCCTGTAGGGCTTCTACTCTCAGCTGCAGTATATCTCCCATGAGATCATTGTTGTAGGGAAATAGTGGAGATCTTAGAGCTATGATCCTGCTGATACAAGAAGAAACTGTGAGCCTGACCTCTTCACAAGGATGTTCCCAAAGTTGGGGTTGTATCAATGAAAGCATGGATGGATTGAGAGCCCAACTGAGTTTCTTCCATTCTAGCTGCCCCACCTTAGACAGGCATGTGTCTAATTCCTACAACTTATGAAGGTCTATGTTTGACTTTGTCTTTTGCAATTCACATCCAAGTGTGAAGAGATTAGCCCCTCTTCCCTATATTTCGTTCACTTCCCATGGGTGCTTCTGCTGCAAAATAATATGGACTCTTTTCGAGAATGGTCTGCTGCTTTGACCATTATTTTGGTCTATGGAAGTTTTTGTGTGTGGGTCCTGGGAGACCATATATTCTCACTAGCTCGTCAAGAAGTTTCTAAGTGTTCTCTAGGATCTCTTCAAGACCCATCTTCGAACATATCAATTCTCTTTATCATCCAATCATCATAAATCCCATAATTAAAGCCCCTTCTTCCTTTCTTCTCCTCTCTCTCTTCTTCTTCTTCTTTTTTATTTAGTTATTTATTTTACAAATGTTTAAGCATAAGATGCCTCAACAAATGTTTAAGCATAAGATGCCTAAAAAAAAAAATAGCAACTGAATATCCAAAAAAAATGGTTCCAAGTTGTGAAAATTCGAGAAGCCCCGAATCACTACTGCAGCAAACTAATATTACTTTTTCTACTTATTCATCCATGCAAGTTATTTATTGTGTTCTACTATAAGTATCGAAGTAAATACAATTGTAGCCTTCACAACTTTAAATAATATGCGGAAACAAGAATCTGAGCATAAAGAAATAACACACACAAGTGACACCGTTTTTTGGGACCAATGTCCTCGGAAAAACTCAATGTGGGAAAACTGGTACAACAACTAAGGGTTTGTATTATTAAGCAATAATTTCTGAATACAATCTTTGGATGCCTTACTGGCTATCAAATACAGAGAATCTGACTGATAGAGAGACAAGTGAGATATACCTCACACTATCACTAGCGATCTAATACTGATCTAGCCACTGAATAGCTAGCCCCCTAGTTGCCTCTATCTAATCACTGTGCTGCTCTGCATCACAACTTCTGGGAACTATGTCACTCCTTCAAGATGATTGATTTGCCTCTAGAAATTCAACTTTCTGCCCTTCCAGTCTCACGCCCCATCTTCTGGCTCTGGAGCTCGATTCTCCAGCAAATTTCAGATCTCCTCTTAGGCTCTATGTTACCTCAACCTGGCCTTGTACTGCCTCAGTGTGGCCCTACACTACCTAGCATGGCTCTGCGCTACCTCTTCTAGATCTCTCTCTACCTCCTTTGCAATGTATCCCCAGATCAGGAAAACTTTCCAACCGGAAAACAATCTTTGCCGCTCACTGCAAGAAATCACCTCGATCACTTCTCTGGCAACTGCTGCACTTCTCTCTTCATAAATCGATCTCTTGATCTCTCACTCAATGTATTTTCCAAATGCCCATCAAGCCTCTTCTTATAATCCTCTCGTTGATCAATCAATGACCCAGTTTAGATTCTAATCAATGGCTCATATCATTTTTGCTTGATTCTCATCTTCTTCTAGAAGTTTCACCCCAGTTTAATTAATACCCTTTAATTATTTTAATTTCCTAAGTTTAGACTTAGGCCTCATTAAAAATAATTAATTATTTTAATAAAACTGTTTCTGGATGGAATTTCTAAAATTGATTTTTGGGTATTCTGGAATACATGTTTCCTAGTCGCCCTGCAAATTTTGAGGCTTAGAGAACATCTGATGCTACTAGAAATAAACATTACCTCTTAGCGAGGAATGTGCTCTAGTAATGCAACTTGTTGAAGCATTACCCTTCTTTGTAACATGTCACTCTGCGTTGTTGATGTTTGACATCACTGCCCACCAAACACTTCGCAAATGTTGCACCTGTGCTATTATTGTCCCTACCACTGCCAACATTACAACCCTCACAAATGCTACATATGTGTTGCTATTGGCCCTGTCACTGCCACCACTACATCTGCACTACAACCCTCTCCAACTGTTTTTGTTGCGTTGACGATGTTGGACCCACCAACATGTCAAGGGATCTCCCCGGTAAGAAGTCCCAACTAGACCTCATACAGTTTGGTGTAGGATTCCTAGCAGTGGGTCGTATGGTATTGCCTTGACCGTGGTTGCGCATAAAGGCAAGTAAGATGTCCTTGTTGGTAGCAAGGGTGTGACATGTGCAGCAAGCCAAGGAAGGTGCATGAACGGTTCTAACACACGAAAAGTGGGGCGAGTGCACCCCTTGGAAACCTGTGAAGCACGCAGCTTGGAAGGGAACACACGAGCAAAGATGCATCACAAACTGGAAAGAAAGTTAGCTAACAATCAAAAGTGATGGTTAAACCAACAACACATCTCAGTAAGATTCATACATACTTATACATAAAGAGTCCATACATGCATGTGTAAGCAAACAATGCATATATCATTAGAGTAACCAAGATAGTTGAGATACAATAACAACATATGCATGAAACATGTTGGCTCTATTATATTAAGAAGTGAAAGTTCTAATCATACAATACAACCATGACCAACCACTAGTCCCGATAGCGGAACGTTACAATCACTGTCGCCTGCTCCTCTAAAGAGATGTACTGGCTCTGCACTGTGGAGAATCCAAGGCTCGTTACAATACTCTCCAAGCTTTCTCTAAGATACACTTATCGAAAACTTGGCTGACCAAAAGCCCTTCCAATGAGTTATGAGGTACTATAAATAGCAAAGGGTGGGATGACCCTTGACATCCCCTTTTTGATTGTTCACCTACCCTCATGACTCTTCACCTACTATATGATTGTTACATTCAACTATCAACACTTGGACTTTCACTTTACAAGATGTTACATACAATATGCACATGTACCCATGTGAGGCAAAATAAGCTTGAGCAAGCCATGCAAGACATGTTAGGTCCCTATAATACTAGTGATTACCCCATTACTATTGTAGTTGTATCCCTTATTAATATTATTGTGCCCCTATTGTCCCCATATTGTTATTATTGTGCCCCATAGAATCCCTCTATTGTTAGTTTTATGCCTTTATATTATTATTGTTAGGTCGGCTTGGTTATATTGTGACTCCTTAGACTCCCTATATATAGAAAGGAGGTTTTGTCATTTGAATCATCCAAGAATTGTTCATTTATGTAATGTAAAGGAGGTTTCCCCCTTGAAGAGGCTGAATTCTAAGGCGTTGATCTATCTTTTCTATCTTTTGTGAGTTGGTTTCATAACATTTGGTATCAGAGCTTTGAATTCTAAGGTTTCGCTGCTCCAAACAGGTCATTGTGGCATTTGCGCTATAAATTTTTTTATGCGATGTTTCAGATGCTACAAAAAAACCCATATGAGAAGAAATCGTGCTGAACCTCAGGTCTGAATTTCAAAGCTTTTGCGCAATATTTGCAGAGATATAATTTGAGGAAGTCGGCATTTTTGCAGACTCCTGAATTACATTCCAAACAGGTGACCTGGGGAAAATATTCATAACTTTTGTTTGAGCATCAGATTGAAATTTCGTAAGAAGTTACAGAAAGAGGACAGACTGTAGTTTCCTGTGTATATTTTTCAGATCCTAAGGTCAAAACAGTGACACGTGGCACTTCATACAAGTTTGCTCTTCTTAAAAGTTCATCTTGGGAGATTGTGCATAACTCTTTCTTGGAGAATCTAAATTTGATCAAACTGGTGGCATTGGAAAGAGGACGCAAAGGGTTACCACAGGTCGCAATTTTAGAACTGGAAAATCTGAAATTACAGAGATACATCAGAGGCAATATCGAGCTCCTACAAAGTGAAAAAAAGGTGTGTAGATTTTTTTAAATTTTTGCTTAAGCTTGGTTTGAAAAATTATTTTGAAGGAATTCAAAGGGCATAGTATAGCATTATTATCGGTAACTGATGCGCCGATGAAAGAAAATGAAAACACCTAGTAAGCAACCTAAAAGCTCTAGCATGACTTATGAAGAAGAGGAAGAAATGGAACATGATATATCAAAATTACAAAACCAAGTGCAACAAATGTCACTCGCACAAAAAGTAACAGAATCTAAGATGGATGGTTTAAAGAAAGATGTAGAAGATAAGATGAATGACGTGGAAGTTAAGATGGACGATTTGAAGATAGATTTGAAAACAGATTTGAATACAGGCATGGCAGATTTGAAGACCGATTTGACAAATTTTCTACAAGAAATACTTACTAATGGTGAAAGGGTAGTAAAGGAAACTCGTGACGAGAAAAAAATAAATGTTAATCATGATTTCATAGACTCTAACGTTGGATCTAAGAACCACCATATTCTAAAAATCGATATGAGGAAGTTTGATGGCAAGGATCCCACAACTTGGATACTACAGGTGGAGCAATTTTTTGATCTCAATAATGTGCAAAACACACAAAAGGTACGCATTGCCACTTTATATTTGGAACCAAATCAGTTTGTATGGTATCAATGGCTTTGCTCTCGTAAATAAATTGTCACTTAGGCAATTTTTACAGAAGAATTGACAGCACATTATGAGGATACAAAAAGCAACACTTTTTTTAGCCAACTAATAAGTCTCAAACAAAAGGGTTCAATGATGGATCACATTGAGGACTTCCAAAAATTTAACATAAGGGTAAAATATATTCCAGAAGAGCATAGGATTGATGTATTCATAGGGACTTTAAAGGATAATATCCAACATGAGGTTCGCCTTTGGGAACCTAATTCTTTGGAGAAGGCATTCAGGTTAGCAAGAAAAAAGGAAAACAAAATTATGGCAACCAGGAAGCCTACCACTCACAACTATAAAGATGGAAGTGTTTTTGCCCCTAGCCTTCCACAACCTATAAGGTTAACACTACAAAAATTGGAAGAAAAAAGAGCAAAAGGGCTTTGTTACAGTTGTGATAGAAAATACACTAAAGGTCATAAGTGTGCTGAGAAGAAATTATTCTACATAGATTGTAAGAGAAGGAAGAAAAGAACAAGAAATGTCAAAAGAAGAGGATATACTCTGGAACAAACCCTAGATAAAGAAGTAATGAATCCAACCATATCTTGTAATGCATTGGCTGGAATTACCATTCCTCAAACCATCAAGATAGAAGGACAAATCAAGAAGAAAAAGGTAATAGTGTTGATTGATTCAGGAAGTACCCACAATTTTATTCATTGTAAGGTAGCAAAGAATTGAATTGCTTCTTATATCCAGCACCAGAGTGTCAAGTGATGGTTGCAAATGGAGGAACAATAAATTTCTCTGGAAAGTGCCATAATATCAAGCTATCCATGGGAGAATATGTATTGACTAGCCCAATGCTTTCCATTCCAATGGTAGGTGTTGATGTTGTACTAGGAGTCCAATGGCTACAATCCTTGGCTACAATAGCTTTTAGTTTTCAAGAACTTTTCATGAAATTTTCTGCTGAAGAAAAGGAAGTTGAATTAAGGGGTATCGCAGGGAAACCGGGAAAGATAATCAACTCTAACAGTATGACAAAGCTTCTAAAAAAGGAACAAAGAGGTGTAATTTCTCAATTATGTTTGTTAGATGTTTCCACATCGGAATCATTTATTTCTCTAGATCTCCAAAAGTCTTGGACAATAATTCCAAGGTATTTGAGACTCCCAAAGGTCTCCCACCTATTCGTGATCATGATCATGCTATTCATCTGATTCCAAGAAGTGTTCTTCCAAACATCAGGCTGTACAAATATCCCTATGCCCAAAAGAGTGAAATTGAACATATGGTTGCAGAAATGATAGAGGCTGGTATAATTCAACCTAGTCAAAGTTCTTTCTCTGCTCTAGTAGTATTGTTGCACAAGAAGGATGGATCATGGCGCATGTGTTCGGATTATAGGGAGCTCAACAAGCTCACTATTCAAGATAGGTTTCCCATTCTTGTCATTGATGAATTACTGGATGAATTGCATGGATCAATTTACTTCACCAAGTTGGATCTTCGTTTAGAATACCACCAAATCAGAATGAAGACTGAAGACATTCTGAAAACAGCATTTAGAAATAATGAGGGTCATTATGAATTTTTGGTCATGCCTTTTGGCCTTACTAATGCACCTTCTACATTTCAAGGTTTGATGAATTCTATTTTCAAACCCACCCTTAGAAAATTTGTGTTAGTATTTTTTGATGATATACTAATCTACAACAAGTTTTGGAAGGATCATGTTGAACATGTTGATAGAGTGCTACAACTATTGGAGGAGAAACAATTATATGCAAAAAGATCCAAATGTTTCTTTGGAGTACAAGAGGTGGAATATCTGGGTCATATTGTATCTCATTAAGGAGTTAAGGTAGACCCTAGCAAACTTAAAGCCATTAGGGAATGGAAAATCCCCACATCCATAAAGCATCTTCGAGGATTTCTCAAGTTAACAGGGTATTATCGCAAGTTTGTTAAGAATTATGGCAGAATAGCAGCACCTCTAACAACATTATTGAAGAACGATGCATTTTCATGGACTCTAGAAGCAACAAAGGCCTTTGAACATCTTAAAGAGGCAATGTGCCAAGCACTAGTCTTAGCTACACTAGACTTCACAAAAACCTTTATTATGGAATGTGATGCCTCAAGAAATGGACTCAATGTTGTTTTAATGCAAGAAGAAGGAGCCATTGCTTTCGAAAGTTGTCCAATCAAAGGAAATTATTTACACAAAGCTATTTATGAGAAGGAAATGTTGGCAATACTACATGCACTTAAGAAATGGTGGCCCTACCTATTGGGAAGACACTTCAAGGTAAAAACAAATCATGATAGCCTTAAATACTTTTTAGAACAAAGATTATTTTTAGAAAGAGCAAAAAAAAATGGGTCACAAAGAATTTGGGTAATGACTTTGAAATGACCTACAGAAAAGCGAAGCAAAATGTTGTGGTAGATGCACTCTAAATAAAGGACGAGGATGTAGAAGAATTTCTTTGTGCTATTTCTATTATCCAACCAGATTGGATAAACAAAGCAAGGGATGAAGGGAAGAATGACGAGGAAGTGTGGGCACTCATTCAAAATATACAACAAGATCCCAATATATCTGATACATCTATCTGGAAAAATGATTCATTATGATACAAGGATCGGGTATACCTATGTAAGAATTCCCAACTCAAACAAAAGATTCTTAGGGAATTGCACACCTCTCCCTTAGGAGGGGACTTAGGATTTCTAAAAACATACCATAGGGTTAAGAAGGATTTTTTTGGGGATGCCCTTAAATTGGATATTCAAAATTTTCTGGCGGAATGTTTGGTTTGCCAACGAAATAAAGTTGAAACAATTAAGAATCTTGGACTATTACAACCTTTATCCATTCTAAGCCAACGTTGGGAGGAGGTTTCAATGGATTTTTTCACAAGTTTACCCAAGTCCGAAGGAAAGAGTGTTATCATGGTGGTAATGGATAGACTTACCGAGTATGTGCACTTTTGTGCATTATCTCATCCATTTAAAGTGAGTACAATTTCTACTGCATTTATGGAAACAATTCAAAAGCTACATGGAAACCGAAAAATTATTGTGAGTGATAGAGATCCCATTTTCACTAGAAATTTTTTGACACAATTATTTTCTTTTCTTCGTACTCAGTTAGCTCATAGCTCATCATATCATCCTCAATCTTATGGGCAAACTGAGATAGTAAACAAATGTTTGGAAGGATATCTTCGTTGCTTTGTATATGATAAACAGACACAATGGGTCAAATGGTTGCCTCTGGTTGAATGGTGGTAGAACACTTCCTTCCATACTGCAACAAACATGACCGCATATATGGTACTTTATGGATATCATCCACCATCCATCATATCATATTTAAGAGAAAATGCTAAGGTTCAAGCAGTGGAAGATCACATCGAGCATCAACAACAAGTTCTCCAACTCTTAAAGGATAACCTCTCCTTGGCACAAAAAAGAATGAAACAATAGGTAAATGAACATCGCAGCGAAAGAATATTTGATGTAGGTGATTGGGTATTCCTACAGCTACTTCCATATAAACAAACGTCCCTCAACCAAGCTAAGAAGGATAACAAATTATCACTAAAGTAGTATGGTCTATACAAGGTGTTGCAAAAGATAGATACTATGGCATACAAATTGGAGCTTCCTGCAGCTTCTCGAGTGCACCCAGTTTTCCATGTTTCATATTTAAAGAAGGTTATAAGTGAAAAGCTTCTAGTTTAGACAATATTGCCAAAACTTGATGGGGAAGGAAAAATCATATTGGAACCTGAAGTAGTCAAAGAAACAAGAACTCAATAGCTAGGAAATAGATCAATTTCAGAGTATCTCATAAAGTGGAAGAACTTTCCTGTTGAAGATTCCACATGGGAGGATGAGAAATTTATACAAAAGCATCTAGAACTACTCAAGTGTTGAGGAAAAAACTTTTTTGAAGTAGAGGGGCATGTTAGGTCCCTATAATATTAGTGATCCCCCCATTACTATTGTCGTTGTATCCCTCATTGTTATTAGTGTGCCCCTATTGTCCCCATATTGTTATTATTGTGCCCCATATAATCCCTCTATTGTTATTTTTGTGCCTTTGTATTATTATTGTTAGGTCAGCTTGGTTATATTGTGACCCCGTAGACTCCTATTTATAGAAATGAGGTTTTGTGATTTGAATCATCTAATAATTGTTCATTTGTGTCATGTAAAGGAGGTTGCCCCCTCGAAGAGGCTTATGTCTAAGGCGTTCATCTATATTTTCTATCTTTTTGTGAGTTGGTTTCATAACATAGTAGATACAGGTCATGCATGCATATATGATCATAAAGTTTTGTACTTCATATGAGAATCACCAAGAAGGCTCAATTCATTCTCTAGTTAGCTGCAACAACAATTGTTATCGCATGCATTAATTAACCAATCAATAACTTATCAAATCATGAGTGGGATCCATAGAAAGAGATCATCATCTGACCATGCATATAACCAACACATAACCATAATAGAATCCATGATAAACTAGCCATGAAATCAACACATTAACCAATAAAATTTCTCATATATCACAATAAGAAAATATATCATATTAACTTATGAAAAATCCAACTAAGTTAGGGACTTCCATGTACCACTCGATCATAGATTGGCTAAACGAAAATCCATCTTTCAGCGAATCACCCTTACACCATATTCCAAGCATGAATGTGGGATCATATGGGTAAAACCAAAATAGAACCAAACAAGGCTTCCAGAGGGAAAATCACCTCAACCCTCAACCAATGTGATTTCACCTAACCGATCTAGAAATGAATAATACCAACTAGATTTATCTCTTCCCAAGTTGTCTAGAGCTCCAGGGATTCTATCTCAATCCATAGCCTCCAGGGAACCCAAGTTGTTATGGGGATCCAAAGATCTCCCATCTCAACTCACGACCTCCAGGGAAACCAAGATATTCCAGGGCTCCAAAGATTTTATCCCAACCCACAGCCATAGGGAACCTGAGAACCAATGAGAAATCTAAATAGAGAACCCACTACATCATGGTTATCTACGAAATGTCAAGGCAAGGCTAAAACCAATTTCAATATATGAAAATATCCATGCATGCAATGACAAAAAATAACCAGATAATTACATGCATGTATCATGCATCCAAAACTCAGAAAGGAAATTATACATGTGACCCATTACCTGCAATGGAATCATATTATAGTTTTTGATCCAATATTTTTTCCCACTTCCCACCAATTCCTTGCTTGTCCTTTGCTTGCTTTCTCCAAGTCCAAGTGAATGCTAGAATGCTCCAAAAATGCTTCAATTGTGCAAGAGTGTATGACAGTGTAAAAGTGTGGAAGGAGAGAACCAAAACTGAACTCACAAAAGTCGTGAATTATTTATCTTATGCCTTTTTATCATTGATGCCTAGACTCTTCTTTTTCTTTTCCTTTTTTTTTTTATTTTCCTTCATTTCCTCTCTAATTTCCCTTGCATGCATATTTATGTCTCTTCATCTTCCTTTCCCCTATTTTCCTTTATTTCCTTAATTAAATGTCAATTATTTCCTCGTTTCCTTTGCTAATTTCTATAGCCATTAATAAACCACAAGTGATTCCCACTATAATGTTTTCCCACCATTCGTCTTGGAATACATGTCCCATGACCTTGGTTTTATTTTGTTTACATGGAAAATCAATGAGGAGTTGTTATAAACCCCTCCCCCTTGGGGGAACACCGTCCTCGGTGTTCTATTACACTTATATCTAGTAAAACATACTACCTATAGAGATTTATAACACAGCTCGATGCAATATTTACAACATACCAAATTGTGGAACACAAGACCACCATACTTCTTATTGGAGATTTATAACAGAAATCAATGTAGTATTTAGAAATTACTACTTATTGGAGCTTTATAACACAATTCAATGTAGTATATACAACATACTGCTTATTCAACCTTTATAACATAGCTTATTACATCTTTATTTGCAATACACATATGCATACATATAATCCATAACACATAAACCAGACATATTTTCTCAACCAGTAATTAAGGAAGGATACAAGGCCCGCATCAGGTCATCCATCTTCCATGTAGCTTCATCGGGCCCAAAATGCTTCCACTACAAATTAACCTGCTCTATTTCTTGCTTCCAGAGCATGAGTTATTTTTTCTACAATATGAATTGTGGATTTCGTTGGAACTCTCCCTATAATACCACCTACAATCCAAAAAATCAATCACATTATCAACATCATGTACATATCTCTTAAGAAATGAAACATGGAAAACGTGATGGACTTTCACTATTAGTGTCAGTGAAATTCGGTAAGCCACTGGTCTAATCCTCTCAAGGATGTCAAAAGATCACAATATCAAGGTGTCAACTTCACACATGACCCAATCCTTAAGGAGATACTCCTAGCCTTGATGTGTAAATACACATGCTCTACACCCTAAAACTCCTTGAATGATCTATGTTGATCTACATAATGCTTCTGTATGTATTTTGTTTCTCCTTTTGATAACCTTCATATCTTTCTCCATCTCATCCAACATATCTGGTCCGATCAACACTATGTTCATTAGATCACTCTAGTTGATAGGAATATGATAAATTTGCCTAGAAAGAGCTGCAAATGGAGTCATGTCTAATGAATCATGATACCCATTGTTATATGCAAACTCTACCAGTGGAAGATACTCCTCCCACTTCCTTCGTTAATGCATGACATACATCCTCAAAATTTCCTCGATAATATTGTTAGCCCTCTTCTTTTTTTCATCAGTTTATGGATGATAAGTTGTATTGAAGGCTAACTTTGTCCCCAAGCATGCAAATAACTCCTTCCAAAACATGGAAGTCAACTTGGCCTCCTTATGAGATATAGTATTCTTGGGACCACCATGCGACATCACTATCTCTCTAATGAATATCTAAGCTACCTCACTAGCTGAATTAGTAGACTTCACTATAATGAAGTGAGCTACTTTGCTCAACCTATCAACCAAAACCACAATGGAAACGTGTTGGTTCAATTTCCCCAGAAATATTGTAATAAAGTCCATGGAAATGACCTCTCATTTACATTTTGGAATCAGAATATATTGCATTAAACTAGCGAGATGCTTAGACTTTTCTTTCACCTACCGGTAATCCAAGCATCTTTCACAAACTCGCCCACCTCTTTCTTCATTTTCGAATAATGATAGAATCTATTAATAGTTTTCAAGGTCTTCTAGTATCCTGGGTGGCCTGAATATGGCTTGACATGGAACTCCGTCAAGGTAAGATTCTTGAGCTCACTGCTATCTAGCACATAAATCCTATTCCTGAACTTGACCAAGCCATTTATTTTGATGTGGTACTCCTCATCTCTATCACCTTCACCCTATTGTTGCAATCTATACTTCATCAAGGCATGCATTAGGATTTGACTAAGATCTAATTCATTTTGAATTTTTCATGTTCGAAAACTCTCACAATGCTTCCCAACATTTTGGGCCTCGACAATCTCTATCGAAGGTTCATTTTGGGATTCTCTCATATCACTTGGCCTTTGAGTCAAGTTACCCAGTGCAAAGTGAAAGAAAAGATTTTTTGGTCTGAGGCACAACAAAAGGAATTTATTGCGCTGAAAAATTACCTTTTCTTTTCGTTAGTACTCACATTGCCATACTTTTAACAGTCATTTGAGATTAAGAAAGATGCCTCTGACTATGATATTGGTGCAAGTCTCACCCAACAAGGGAATCTGGTGGCCTATCA
Organism: Pinus taeda; assembly: GCA_000404065.3. Lineage (NCBI taxonomy): Eukaryota > Viridiplantae > Streptophyta > Pinopsida > Pinales > Pinaceae > Pinus > Pinus taeda. Next base: position 58,724 of record APFE030927324.1, on the reverse strand, counting down.
TAATGAGGAACTCTGTGATACTATTCAAAAATACTACACTTATGATAAACATATGTACTCCATCATGCAGGCCTGTTGGTAGTGGAAACATTTATTCTAGGGAAGGAGATGATCATCAACACAGATCACTAATTTATTCAATTTATGCAGACACAGGAGAAGTTTCAGAACGAGTGGCATGAGAAATGGTCCACATATCTGCAAAAATTCCATTCAAACATTAAAGACAAGAAGGGAAGCACTACTAATGTTGCATATTTCCTTAGTGGACCCTCGGTTGTGGCAATGACTTCTATTCTTAACTCTTGTGGGAATGAAATTTCTAGATGGTCATAGCTATACAAAAATTATCCATATTTTTTAACCACATACCAGATGTTAATGGATGGAAAGAAAGTACCAGACTTCCACCTCCAAGATGCATTATTATGCTACCTAGGGAACCTTTGTGTTCCTTGAAGCGAGCTTTCCAAGCTAATTTGGGAGGCACACTATAGTCTGGTCGAAGGACACTTTGGTTTGGAGAAAAATGTGGTAGTACTATAGAATTATTTATATTGGTCAAAACTCTAACAAGATATTGGAAAATGTATCATATTTTGTATTGCTTGTGCCATCTCCAAGCCAACCATTAAGAAGCACGGTTTGTACACTCCTTTTCCTACTCCTAGCTAGTCTTGGGAATGCATATCCATGGACTATATGTCTGGAATTCCTTCTACTAAGCATGATAACGACTGTGTATTTGGGGTCATTGATATATTTTCTAAGATGGATATATTGACTGCTTCCAAGGAGAGTGTCACAGTAGAAGACACTGCCAAACTCTTCTTTGAATGAGTGTGGGTAAATTTGGGGATTCCATAGACCATTATATCTTATTTTTGATAACATGTTCCTGAGTTTGATATTATTGTTGAGCCTCTAGTCACTATTAGGCACTAATCTCACCAAGTCGATTACATTCCATCCTCATAGTGATGGTCAGACAAAGATTGTCAATAGGATGATAGCATAAATACTATGCATGTACAACTCCAAGCATCCGTAGACATGGGATGAGATTCTTCCCTATGTGAAACATAATTATAACATATCTCTCTATATTTGAACTGGACATGGTCCCTTTCAATTGGGTCTATGATTTCAACCGCTTTGTCCCAATGATTTTACAATGCCTCTTGTGACTATAAAAGAAGAATTTGCACATGTTCAGTCTGAATTTGATAAAGCCACCAGGTTTATTGAATGCATCCATCACATCCACCAGCCGGTTATAAATCCAATTCCAAGTACAAACAATTTTTTGGTCACCATTGGGTGCCACATAAGTTTCAAGTGTGTGATAAAGTTTAGTTGCATTTGCAAAAGGAATGCCTTACCAAAGCCCATTGAAATATTTTTCCACTCTAATATGAGTCTTACAATATTGCCAAGGTTGTGAGTGACAACACTTTCAAACTATGTATTCCCCCATTCCTTTGTCAACGCCCAGTATTTAATGTGGACTAAATTCGTCCATACCTTCCACCATTGTTGGACACATTAGACATTGTTGAGCACCTAACACCAATAGAGCTCAACCCAAATTTCATTTAACAGGCCACAATTGATCATATCATGGATACACAAATTAATAACATTTTCCAACATAGGATCCAATTGTATCAAGTTTTCAATGTTGTCCAACTTCTGCACCAAGGTAAGTAGCTCACGAGGGATTGAGTTTAGCATAATTTTCCCCATAACATGGAGGCACTCAATGCAATAGGTACCATTATTTTCTAAAGGGAGAGGACTGATTCAGGTAGATATTGGTGGCCGCCTTCTTATTCCACGTAAGCCCCCAACATTTTTTTCTTTTAGTTTCCTATTTTCCAACATACTTTCTATTTTTAGAATTTTTTAGGGTCATACACTTCCAGAGTTGTTTTGAAACCCTAAATGATGTTTTTTTGGGAAATAGACAAATAGGGGCCCGAGGTTGACCATTTATGGTCGAAAATTATTTTCCTCACATAGATATTTCTAACAAGTTATCATTCACACCAAATAGAGATCGTATGCACAAGCTACGACCTCGAGAATTCGGCATTCCAACTAACCCCATCAGGGCCCACAAACTTTTGGCACTTCATCTCCTAAGGTTAGGTTTTTTCTATGTTTAGAGTTTCTCATTGTTTCTTCATGATAAGAATGTCTCATATCCTCATTGTAACTCAGTTCAAAATGCATGTAGTCATCACATATCTTCATAGAGATAACCTATCATCACAGGAGCTAGTTTGTTTATTTTTTTCCTATAAACAGTTTTCAACAGTCGTTATTTATTAATTTAAGTTTTGTTTCATTGCATCTCTGTGGTTTTATTTAAATATATATTTCATTTCATTCCTTCATAAATATGGATCAATTCTAAAGTGGCATAATTTTTTCATGAAAAGGAACCAAAACTATGATAACAAATGATGAAGAAATCTAATAATTTAACACAATAATTTTTAAACAAATATGGAAAAATACAAGCATAGAATTGGAAATATGATAACTGAAATCTCATTAAACTAAGAGTTTCTTGTGTGAGTATAGAATAAAAACATGGAAAATATGTACTAGCATACATAGTGAAGAATACAAAATAAAACCAAGTACACCAATTGAGACTATGGGGACCTTCCATGTCTTAGCTGGCATGTATTAATGAAAAAGAAGTAGAAGTAAGAGATTTAGAAACCAAGATTTATTTTCCTGGCTTTTATTGACAAATTATTAAACTAATTACTAAAATATCTTTGCCTCAAAAACAAAACTATTCTATGGTTGCATCTAGATCAATTCATTCTCTCTTAGCTCAGATAATGGAAGAAATTATATACAAGGAAACCTAGGTAGATATTATGAGTTGGTGCATTTTTGTATTAAAATTAGCTGCATTAACTAGCCCTCTCCACATGGATTTTCGCTGAACCAAAAGGTATTTCACCATCTCGAAATACTAGGTGAAAAAAGACCATGCCTTATTTTTGTTGAAAGTGATTTGCAAATATCAAAATGAATGAGAATTTACAAGATTTGTTATTGGTCAGTAAAATCTTGTAAATTGATTTTACAATGAAACAATTTCATATTTTTAAAAAATCGATTTATTTACTGAATTATTTTTAAAAAGTGACGAATGTGATATAAAAGTGTTTTCAAATATTTTTAAAAAGTGACCAAAATGATATAAAAAGTGTTTTCTTAAGGTCGAGATATTGTGTTTAATCATAGTATTTTTTTCAAAGGTAAATTACAAAATTTCAACCTTTAGCACGAATTAATTCTTAAAGTTAACATATCACTAAATATAAAAAGTGTAGACTCAATTGGAGTCCATTTTTCCATAAGAGAAAAATCATACTAGGAGTTTTATGTTTTAATTTCCCAAAATAATAATAGGAGTCAATAATTCATTCCTTTAGCTAATTACAGAGGTCGTTGATGCAGGACATTTTGTGTTTAATTGTATTCACTAAAAATGTAGATTACATGGATTTTTTCATAATTAGAATACTTCAATCTTAGAAATAAAGAGACTAACCTCGAAAGTGATTGAAAATAGGATCGTTAGTTCAAGACTAATTTAGAAAAGCTATTCTATTGCAGTCAATGAAAATTGAACATTTTTCACTGGGGATTATTATTACTCTCAAAAGATGCCACGGATGTTTATTAAGGATTTCAATCCTACTAATTTAGTTTATGTGATTGGATATATTATTGGTTATTTTGTTTATTCAATTTGTTTTTTAAGTTTCTCATATTTTGTAATTTTGATTATCATAATTTAATATATTATTATTGTATAATTATTTTATAATACACAAGAAGTTTATACAGGATTTTTTTTTATAATTGCTGTTGTATGATTGTATTTATGTAATTATGACATTATTTCTTCCATCAAGTTTGGTGGATTCGTATACAGGGACGATCTAGGATATATATTAATGGACAACGAAGCTCTGGTTTTAGGGTTTGACTAAGCGAGGGATGAAAGGAAATAGGCACCGATGGAGACACAGGGAGGAGGGAGCTCCACTCCCTCCTACAGTAATATGTAGAAAACAGTGGAAGAGGAGGGAAAAAGAACAAACCTCCAGAACCCTTGGAGGTCAAGATAAAAAACACTGAAACTCAGAAGGTGGAAGGTAGCAAAACCCATGCAGATCAAGGGGCCCACAAAGAAGAGTGTCAGGGGGAAAAAGAGGGAGACATAGGTGAGGGATTAGAGAACAAATACAAGATGGGGCCCTGTAAACCCAAGTCGATAACTAAACCATGAGTTATTCTGAACAATCCTTCTCTGCAAGTGCACAAGGATCACATGGCAAACTATGCCATCATATGCAAATTTATGGGAATCTGACCATCAAAGAAAGCATTGTTCACCTGAATAAAATACAACTGGAATCCAAAGGGGGGGTTAAATATACATCTTAGATCCGAAGGTTTTTTTATTGTGGTGTTTACGAACATGGAAGACATAGACATGATTTTTTGAGGGCCATACTTGTTTACAACTACTGGTCTCTATATGAGGCCATGGATGATGAACTTTGTGCCAGAACGAGAAACCTTCACTTTGGTACTGGTATGGATTAGACTATACTCACCTTTAAATTATTGGATTCCAGAGTCTTTAAAAGTTATACGCAATAAATTAGGTCATCAGAGGCAACTCTAAGGGGAAATTATACATCCTATGCCAATATATGTTTGGAAATGGACCTATCAGGAGCCCTTCTAGATGAGGTCATTCTAGAAGTCTATGATGAGGAATGGGTTCAAACAGTTGACTATGAACATATCATGTTTAGATGTCATAAGTGTCATGAGCATGGGCACCTATCGAGAGACTGTCCTCTTAATAGAAGGGAGGAAAACCTAAATAATAGCAAAGGGAAAGACAAAACAAGTTTCACCAAAGTAGAAAGAAGAGGAAAAGGAGGGGGAAGGAAGACTGGGAATGAAAAGACAAAAATCTACAACAGGTTTGAGATCTTAGGAGAAAAAGATGCAGATGGAGGGGATCAAGAGAGTACAAAGAATCAAATAGCAAGGGGGGAAAGGAAAAGGGACCAGCATGGAGTTCACCCAGGAACAAAATGAACACATAACAGATCCTTTGAGTTCCATGGAAATAGAAAAAGACCAGGAAATGACTCAAAGTGAAAGTGGCAGAGAGGATCAAGACTTACAAGAGATTCTAGAAAGGGAGAACCTAGAGCTGGAAAAGTTTCTAGAACTGGGAGGAAACCTGGGAATAAACTCCATCCCTCAGGAGGATGTGGACAAAGTCCAACAGATATTCCTTAACAAGTCTCATCAAAGAGCTGCAGGAGTCAAAAGAGGACATGACAACCAGGAAAACAAAGGGACTTCCTCAATAGGATTAATAACAGTAAAACTAACAATGAATCCATGCAAGAGTAGGGGAAGAAAAAGACACAAAGAACTACTATTGGAGTGTGGAAAACTCATGATTGACTCAGAAAGGATGAAAGACCTTTCCAGTTACTCCTTTAAAACCCCAACTCAATGAAAATCACAACTTGGAACATTAGAGGACTAGGGTGTAGGAGAAAACAAAGGTATCTAAGAAAAAGGATCAAAGAGGAAAAACCTGACATAGTATTCATATAGTAAACAAAATGCTCTGTGGAGAGGATCTATGAAAAACATAGAAAATGGTTAAATAGATATGAATACCTTGAAGTTAAGGCAAATAAATCTGCTCGTGGTATTCTCACTCTATGGGATCCAAAGAAATTTTGTGTGATTGATGCAAAAGCATCCAGGCATCAACTTTCACTAATTTTCCAACGGTGGGTGACAGACAGTGTTACATGATCACCAATTTCTATGGTTCACAACCAATGGAGGAAAAAATTTGACTCCTCACAACACTAGAGGATATGAAGAAGAGATACCCAACTCTACCCTAGATTCTTGGTGGTGATTTTAACATAACAAATCACTCATGGAGAAGAAAGGAGGAGCTAAAACGCCTGGTAGAGACTCAGTTGCCTTCCAGAACTTCATAACCAATATGAAATTGGCTGATATGGAAACAAGAAATGGAATCTTCACTTGGAATAACAAAAGAGGGGGACCCACCCAAGTAGCCTCAAAATTGGACAGATTTATTGTTTCAGAGGAAATTCTTCTCAGGGGAGGCAACATTTCTGCTCTCATTCTACCTTTTTGGGGTTTAGATCACTAGCTCATCTAATTGGAAATTTCCCTTTTTGGCAAACCAAGGAACACCCCCTTGAGGTTTGAGGATGCTTGGCTCACACATTTGATTTCCTCACAAACATTGAAAAATGGTGGAAGGAAGAGCTTCACCTTCAAGGTACAAAGATGTTCCTTCTACACTGCAAACTCAAACACATTAAAGGCAGACTCAAGGAGTGGAATAAAAAGGAATTTGGTAACATCTTCAAAGCTAAAGAAGATGTGGAAAAGAAACTGAAGGAAATAAACCATATTCTTATCATTAAAGGCTATACAGATGAAAGGAAAGAGATGGCGGAGTCTCTCCAGTAGGAGTGGGACAACAGATGTCTTCAAGAGGAAATATTCTGGAGACAGAAATCCAGAGTACAATGGATTAAAGAAGGGGAGAGAAACACCAAATTATTTCACAGATTGACCATAGCTCACAGAAACAACAATAGAATTGTGAAACTTACAGACCAACACAAGATAGTGAGAAACACTCATGAAGAGATGGAGAAGGTTCTACTCTAGCATTTTCAGAAAATTGCTGAGGAAACCTTGGATGACAGATACTAGTTCATGAAAAGATTTACTTAGTACATCCCTAAATTGGTTAGTATAGAAGATAATTTCAATCTCAACAGACCAGTAAAAGAGGAAGAAATAGAGGAAGTCGTGAAAGAGATGCAAAATGGGAAAGCACTAGGCCTGAATGGCTTTAATGTAGACTTTTTCAAAGCTTGTTGGAGGATAGTGAAATAAGACATCCTGGAGGTAGTGGAAGACTCTCGAAAATTTAAGACTGTCTTAAAAGCACTCAATGAATCTTTTATAGCCTTAACCCCCAAATAATAAAATGCCACCTCTCCAGACAAATTTAGACCTATAGCATTATGGAATGTGATATAAAAACTTATATCCAAAGTCATTGCCAACCATCTTAAACGTCTCCTCCCAACCCTAGTGTTAAAGGAGCAAACAGGCTATGTGGAAGTAAGACAAATTTAGATAATATAATTCAAGCACATGAAATGGTTCATTCACTCATTACCAACAAACATGCAAGAATGATTATGCATCTGGACATAGCAAAGGCCTATGAAAAGCTTAGCTGGTCGTACATAAGAGCAATATTGAAAGCCAATGGCTTTGATTACAATTGGATTAAATGGGTTATGGTGCTAGTTACCACCGCCAACTATTTAATTCTTCTCAATGGCTCTCCTTCAAGAAACTTCAAGCGTTCTAGAGGTCTCAAGCAAGGATATCTTCTTCCTCCTTTCCTTCTCATTCTAATGATGGAAGGGTTAGGGAGAGATATCAGAGCTGTTAAGGAGGAAGGGAGAATTTAGGGTCTGAGACTCACTCAAGGTGGGGACATGGTGACACATCAACAATTTGTGGATGATACCATGCTTCAAGGAAGCCAAATCATTCAAATAGATTTTGAGTGAGTTTGCTAGGGCAGTAGGCACAAAGGTAAGTCTTACTAAATCAAAGATTTTATTTTTCAATACAGATATTTCAATACAAAGAAATCTTTCTAGAATTTTGGGCATTCAAAGGGAGTCACTACCTTCGAAGTACTTGGGAGTTCCTCTCACTGACAAACCACTTCACAAAGATATCTGGGAGCCTATTCTTAATAAGCTAAAAGACAATATTAACAAATGGACAAATAGAGAACTAAATCTAGTAGGGCGACTAATTCTCACTAAGTCTATCCTCCAAAGTATCCCTACCTATATGCTATCTACCATTCCAGCACTAATCAATGTAATTAATAATATAAGAAACATTTAGAGAGACTTTTTCTGGGGGAAAGGTGAAGAAAAGAAGAAATGGGCCTTGTGGCATGGGAAAAAGTGTGAAAACCTATGTCCCATGGTGACTTGGGTCTTCATGACGCAGGAATTCTTAATAGAGTTCTTGGTGCCAAAATCTGGTGGAGATGGCTAAAAGAAATACAAGCCCCCTAGGAAAACCTTTGGAAGAAAAAATATGTTAGTGAGTGGCAAAAGAAGAATCTAATCAAAATGACAAGACAAGTAAAAGAATATACAATTTGGAATAGGGCATGGGAGAACAGGGCCCTACTCCAAAATCACAATTTTTGGGAGATTAGAAATGGAAACCTGGCTTGGTTCTGGGAGGATAATTGGCAGCAAGAGGACAATATATGAAGTGAAGAATTAGCAGACGTTCACACTGATACCATCAAGAAAGGATTAAGGTGGGTAAGTGACTACTGGGACCAGCCAAGGAACAATGGGAAATGGAGAACATGGAAATTTCCAGATTACAAAGGAATGGGAATGTTTCATACTCAAGTTATAGCCCTCAGAGGTCTTTTAGACAAGAGACAAATATTAAACTCAAACTTGAACGATCAACTAAGATGGGGAAAGAACAAGGAAGGTCTCTTCAACCTTAAGGAAGCAAAAGGATAGATGCAGGGTTTAACCTTTCAAACACAGATAAGAAGTGGAAAGAAATCTAGGAAAATCCTCATTGGATGAAAGTCAAACTATTCAAGTGGTTGGCTCACCAGGGCAAGATTCTGACATGGGATAATATTAAAAAAAGAGGCTTTGTTTTCCCCTGAAGATGTCACTTATGTAGACAACAGGAAGAAACTATAAATCATCTCCTAAACAAATGCACTTTCACCACAACACTTTCAAATTGGGTTGGAGAAGTCTTCAAGAAAACAGATAGAGATGTTAATGACATCATCAATACTTTGAAGAATTGGTAGAAAAAAATTCGGATAATGAGATCATAAACTCCACCTAGATGCTAACCCCAAGACTCATAATTTGGAATATCTGGAAGGAGCGCAACAACAAGATTTTCAATGAGAAAGCCAGTCCAGTGAGCAACATCCTCAAGCTAATCCTTAAAAAACTCAAAGAAATTGTTGATATCCTGGGAGGTGTAGCTACAGGTAAACCCATTGGACAAAGAGAGGCCAGAATATTGGAGAAGTTAGAGCTCAAGGTTAATCCCCCTCAGGGTTTTATGCAGAATAACAAGAAAACCTCAACAGAAAAGTCTTCTTGGCAACCCCCTTCTCATGGCTATTTAAAATTTAACATAGATGGGGCTTCAAAAGGGAATCTGGGAGAAGTTGGTTATGGAGGGATCTTGAGGGATGAGGAAGGAGACATACAAGTCGTCTTCCACAGTTATCTAGGAAAAGAAACCAACAATATGGCTGAGCTCATGGTGATGGAATCATGCCTGGAAATACTGCTCAAGTACAACATTCACAATGTCATCATTGAGGCTGATTTGGAATTAGTCATTAACTTAGTGAAGAGGGTAAATGTTGGCACTACTCCTGAGAAAATCTCAGAACACTGATGGCTTCTGCAAGTCTACCAAAGAATCCAAGCCAACCTAAGAATGTTGAGAACTCTTAGGTTGGTGCATGTTCGTAGGGAAGCCAACAAAGGTAAAAACTGGCTTGCCAATGAGGGGGTACAAAACAAGCATATCGATTTGTGCTGCTGGTGGGAGGAGATAAAAAATGATAGGGTGAAGGAGGGATGCTCATCCAGGGCCCTCAGCAACTGATAGAAGAGCCACAGAGATGGAGTCTAGTTGATTTGGTTTCATTATGAAGTGTTATGACATAAGTGAGGTCCTTTTCAGGATGCAGGTCTATGTCGGCCTCATTGAATCAGGTAACGACAAACCAGATGTCTCAAGGGGATGGCTGGAAGGAGTGATATTCATCTCCCTTTGGCCCGGGCGTTGGAGCCTAGATTTTCTTAGAAAATGCAAAACCCCAGCTTTAATTCCTATGAATAGCTTTATTTCCCTCGGAGTGGTTTCCGGTTTATTGCATGCTCATCAGGCCAAAAGCGATTTTTCACAATCAGGAGCAATTCCACTCACCACGCGACATGTGGCTAAGGGAGGGGAGGAATTACCACCTTCATCGCGAGGTAACTATCGATGCTTTTAGTCCATGTGATATGATTCTTAACCATTAGATCTAGGGAGGCTAATCGATGGCCAAGATTTTTGGTGCGTGTTGATGGGCCCGAAACAATGGTTATGTTTTGAGTTGTTCACATGACCTCTCCATAATTGTGTGCAAATGGTAGATTTCGGGTGGTTAAAGTGATCAAAGGATAATTAAAAAATGGACCCGATAGGATTATCGATTATGGTCTATTGGGTTCATCGGGTCCTATTTGTTTGTTAAAAGGTGTGCTTGTTGGCCACCCGATAGGTTTTTGATCCACTCGATCTTCAGCTTAGGATCCAACAGTCAGTTTGGACAGCTTGTTTGTTTTGGCGAGCCCACTTCCCTGGGTTCGCTTCGTCATCTTGATACCATGAATTGGGGTAGGCCTATCATATTGGTGAGCCTCACCACCACAGTCACCTTTTCTACATTATTTCTCAATTTTTTAATTGAAGAGAAGGATTTGCTCTTGCCTTAGCAAAAAAAATGAATTGTATTTCTGTAATTATATATTTTTATGGAATTATTTCTTAAATATAAAAATATATTGGACTATTTTCATTTACTATTTCTTCATGTTTTTTCTTTTATGGTTTTGAATGTTACTTTGTAGTAATACTTTTTAATAGTATTAATTCATAGAAAATTAAAGTTCATTGAATATTTTTTAGGCTTCTTTTTTAATAAAAGAATTTTCCAAACCTCTTAGATTAGTTTTATTTATCTTATTAGTAATTTATAAAGAGCATAAAGAAAATAAGGGATCTTTGAAATGATTTGTGAAGATCATGGAAAAATTTTCAAATCATAATAAATGATTATTTAATACTAAACTAAGAATATTCTAATTGTACCAATTACTTGACTTTATTCCATATTATTAAGATTGGAAATTTATACCCCTGAAAATTATATTTATATGAGAATTTCATTATTGTTAGCCAATAGAAAGACCATTTACAACATGTACATATTTGAACTATTATATGTCAACAAACTACAATATTATAATATTATTTGTGTTTTGGATTGTATGAGATGACAAGCATTGTTCAAACAAGAATTTTGTAATATTTTGTGTTTTGGATTGGATGGGATGACATAGTTTATTATAAGTGGGTTAAAATTTAGGTACATCATATGTGTTGAGTGTTTTCTATGCAACAAAATTGCATATTTTATGTAAGAGACATTAACTACTAAAGGTGATTAATTCCACATTTTTTCTTTTATGTCTTCTTTCACATTAATCTATATTCAAATGAATGAAAGTTATTGGAGATCATTTTTAGAAATTAAATACAATACTTATATTACATGTCATATTTTGGCTCCTAAAATTATAGAAAACTTTTGATATTTAGATGAATGCTTCACAATACTATATAGACACAATGATAAATAAATTAAAAAAAAAAATTACACTTCAATCATTCTTCATAATTTTTCATATTCAACACTTATGTCCTATTACAATTATGAAGAGGTTTCCATATCCATAACCACTAAAAATAAAAAATGGAGATCTACCTTTCATCAAATGATACTTCTACACAACTTTCCTTCTGAACATTCATTAGCCTCTCAATACAACTAGATCCATTATCTATACAACAAAGGATTCAAACACCTTAAATTACAATCTACAAAGTGAACATTGAGATACTTAATATATTTAGTTACAAATTCACAGCTTAACATAATTATAGTAACTTTTATACTATTTAAAATAGATGAAAATTCTAAAGATCTAATCCTATATAAACTATGTAATTAATATATTTAATTACAATCCCCAAGAAGAGTGCCTATGAGTGAGTGGCTCACCCCCTCCCTCTTCTTGTTTTAATATGATGCTAGCTCACACAAAAGGGGGTCATGGCTCCCATTATACTCATCACAACTCATGCATTCTCATAACTTCATTTGATCATTGCATGAAGTCAGCACAAGGCTAAATGTAATTTGAATATTTCATGTGGCATAGGGAGGTACAAGAGAAATCAAGAGGAGAATTCTATCAAATTCACTGCAAGCTAACTATTTTATCCAAGATATCAGCCAACATCTCCTTCTCCTTAGATAAAACTAGTAATTATCCAATGTAGATGTTTGGATATTCTTAGAAATAGTTGTTATGATACTTGTTTTTTGCTTACAATATTAATAGTATTTTTTGTGTTCTCATATTAATATATGTCAAGGTCTAAGATAACTAAACTATTTTTATGTGTTCCTATTTACAATATACTCTAATTAGAAAATTTCTTAACATCCTCAAAACTATGTTCTTATTTTCTTTCAAACAAACTAATAGAAAAAATATACAATTTCTATTTTACGTCAACAACCTACCTAACTTCAAAAATATATATAATTACAAATTTACAATTTAAATATTTTTAACGACCTTTATAAAATTATAAACATAAATACACTTCTTCTTCTTGTGTAAAAGTAATGTTAAATGTTTTCAAGGAAACATAGCTATCCATTATACATCATGAAACATTAATCTTAAATGTTTTCAAGGAAACATAGCTATCCATTATACATCATGAAACATCACCGGTTATAGTGGCCTACATGCCTCAAAATTACCGCTCTCCCTTACATAGCAAATTTTGGATAAAAAAAATGCATTTTCCAATTTTAAAGGGCTTCCCAGACTACACGCCATACTTTATGGATGTATGATAAGTGAAGTATTGAGGGTATTTAATAAATCTTTCAATAAATAGTTTTATAAATATAATTGTAAAATGTATAACTATGGGGTTTCAGTTAATGAGATTATGAAATATGGTATGTGTTTATGGTATACTAGAGAATACTTTTTATTTGATTAAATATTGGAAGGTAGTTCTAAAAATCACATTAATTAATCATCTATTAATATGAATTTTATATACTTTCTTAATTTAAAAAATTTCTACTTTCACAAGATATTGTAAGTATCTTTTTTTTTCATTAACATTTTTTTATACTTTTTATATTTTTTTAATTAACTTTGAGCTCCATTTTATATGTCTATAAATATAAAAACTGTTTACCCCTATATATCGC
>APFE030927324.1:11442-43462 GCA_000404065.3 Pinus taeda | reverse complement strand
ATCTTAATTTAAAATATTGTGATTTTTAAAGAAGAAAAACATAACTTCTATAGAGAAATGCAAATCAAACAAGGCAGGCTGAATGGCAGCTAGTCCCTGCCTAGTTGTTCCAGCCACCACCAGCCAGAGAGCCATCTAAGCCACCTGTCTTAGCCCTATATTATACTTTTGACCTAGCAGCCAGCAGTAGGGGCTTCAGTAGCATACCCATAGCCAGTAAAAGCTAGCTAGACTCTTATATCATAGCCAGAGCTAGCAACAGAGGCTAGAGTAGTTCCTGCAATAGTAGACGCAACATTTATGGTACAATAAATTGTTTTATGAACGGGCATAAGGTTTAATAACGGAAGTACCCTATTGTTTCAGAAACTGGAGCTTAGTATTTACTTAGTTCTTGAATGACTACTTAGTTCAAAAAAGTAATTTTGAATGATCAAGCCTGGGACTGGTACAATAAACAGTATCAAATAAGAATACCCAGTTCTTGAATGACTGCTTAGCTCAAAGACGAAAGCTCAAAAAACAAAAATTCTTCCGCTACAGAACTGTGTAAACTGTTCCAAATGTGTTTGCTGAAAGAGAGCAGTTGTTGCAGATTGTAACAAAAGGTTATGCATGTATGTTTGTTGTGTAATCATTTCTTTAACCTGCTTCATGTTGCAGTACAATTTTAGCATTAGATATGTTCCAAATGTGTCCGCTGGAAGAGAGCAATTGTTGCAGATTGTATCAAAAGGTCCTGCATGTATGTTTGCTATCATCAACATTCCTTTAACTTGCTTCATGTTGCAGTACAGTGTTAGCATTAGATATTGTAATAAAAAATACTATGAGGACGATAAATGAAGGAGCATAATTTAGGAGAATAGGTTGCAGTACAGTTTAGCACTCTATTCGAATGTTCAGAGTCTTTGCGAGACTCAATAAATGTAGCGCAAGGAACCAAATCACTTCCTACCAGCTCTCAAGAATAGTTGAGCGAGCTACAGTCTGTGACATGAGCTTAATACATTAAACATAGTATGAGAAACATCACTTATCTGTTCAGAGTCTTTGCCAGAGTCAATAAATGTAGAGCAAGGAACCAAATGCTCTCAAGAATAGTTGACATATCCCCCGGGTTTTCAAGCAGGGTTGTCAAGGGCCGCAACTGCTACTCGTGTTGATAACTCCGATGATTAGGATATCTGTAAACAAATAACGAAAAAAGAGCACCGTGAACAATAACTGTGAACAATATTCAAAACAGCAAAAATGTGAAAGAATGTAATAGTATAGTATGCGACTTCTTGTATGGCCAGCTTTTAGTACAAGCACAGATCAGTATACATGTAATATAGCTGTCAACCTGTACTGCTGGAAAATACTGAGACCGTATTCCCTCTCGTTCCAGGCTCTCAAGAATAGTTGAGCTGGGAAAAGCACCTGGGACTCGGCCTGTTGTAAGTTGTAGTCTGCGACAAGAGCTTAAGATACAAGGCCCCTTGAGCAAGGAACCAAATCACTTTCTACCAGCTCTCAAGAATAGTTGGCATATGCCGCCAGGTTTTCAAGCAGGGTTGTCAAGGTCCGTAGCTGATACTCGTGTTGATAACTCCGATGATTAAGATATCTATAAACAAAGAACGAAAAAAGAGCACCGTGAACAATATTCAAAACAGTACAAATGTGAAAGAATCTAAGAGCTGCATGGTATAAGGATGCAGGGAATGTCTTTGTACTCACAGGTATCTTTCTTGTATAGCCAGCTTGTAGTACAAGCTCAGATAAGTATACATGTAATATAGTTGTCAACCTGTACTACTCGTATTCTCTTGTATTAATGGATGGCATATTTAACTTTTGAAATAGGAATTCAGTCATTCAAAACTAACATGAGCATGATACATAAACTGGCTTGCATAAATTTAAAACTTGCCTGTAACTCAAGAATGTGCATTGTAACTCATATTCCTATGCTCCTACTGTTAGTGGTTGTTTCTTGCTTTCTTTTTTCTTTGTGCTTCTACTTTTACGATGTCCATAATCAAAAGAGTCATGAGGACAAGTGCTAAGAGAAACAATGCTGACAGTTGAGTAAGTTGGCTTATGCTAATGGATTCCATGTTATGTGAAGCAGAGAGATGTATGTCAATATGTAGGTGCAGAAGGTAATTTATAAAAGAGTTCAGGATGTTTGCAAGCTGGTTTTAAGTGTGAATGGCACTGGGTTTTTGAGAATATTTTACTAGAAGGAAGAGGTAATCATTTGAAAAGATTGAAAGACAGTGGGTAAACACAAAAACGTGTTGTACAATCAAATAGGGAAAGCCATGCAAGATCTCAACACTTGAATGCGGGATAGATTTCTGACAGGTGCAGAAATAAATACATATACGGTCTGATTTGGAATGTAGTTGAAATACTTCAAGATCAGATTGCAGAGGATATTATCCAATATGAAGAGCATTTATTGGAGATGCAAGCGCCAGCTAACAAACGAGGCTTCGGACTTCCACTTTCCAATCAGTGAGTCAAGCCTGTCTGCGCTTTCAAAGGAAAGGCGATCCTATCTGTCCAAGGGGCAAAGGGTAGAAAGCCAGGTCTCTTTGACTCTCTTTCCGAGAATCAGATCTTGTCTTAATTACCAAATCGGATGTTATAGAGTTCTTGCCCTGTCAAGCTAGGTAGCTAAAAGCGGCAGGAGATGTCTTTATTTCAATCATTAGTTATAGATTTGTAGGAACTGTTATGAAGGCCCAATATGAAAACAATTGATATGTCTAAGTGATTAAGATGGACAAATTGGTTGTATAAGATCTTAAATATGAACTCTTTAAGGTTTACTAGATCTCTTCCAGCTAACTTGGTAAAAGTCTTTGAGGAACTGGGGCTAAGTATCCCTTAGACATTGGAGTTACCATTGGATGCACTGGCACAATTGGATGCACTTAGGCATAATTGAACAAACTTTGATGAAATGGGAAAACTTGGGACAAATTGAGACAACTTTGGCAAATGGTCGATGGACAAGCCACCAAAGGAAGCAAGTTGATAAATTGCATTTGGATCAACCTTAAAGTGAAGGGACATGCAAGTGAAAGACAAGACTAAGTTCAGGGTTAGGAACAGTAGGGGGAATTGCACTTGCTAAGTGACGAGAAGAAGACAAAACTTGTAGGAGGCAAGCCTGTGGTTGCTTTAAGGGTTGTGATGGACTTAGTTGTGCATTTAATTAATTGTAGCTTAAAGTAGAGTTATGGACAAACTTGAAGTGAACAGACATACTCTGGCCATCATAAGCAAAGGTTGGTCAAACCACTTTGGCTGAGGCAAGGCAATGCCACACAACCAGCAATGACGAAAAGAAAGATTATGATCAAGACTCTTACGTCTCTGACACTGGGTCTTTAGTATTTACACTCTGCAAATCACCACATGCCACCCCATAAGATACATCTCAGAAACTATGTCAAGATATTTAAACCTTCGCCACCTTTGTCAACAGATGCACACACCGTCTAATCCTCATTTGCAATGCCTACAACAAGATAAATAGTACATAGGCTCGCTCCTCCTAGATCTATAAGCCCTACGACATTTTAGATTCTATGGCTCTACACCTTGGAGAAACTTAGTTTCTGCTATGTTTGCACTTGTATTTGCATATCTATGTCTGCACTGGGATTGGCATAACCTGTTGGGTTGAACCCGATCTCCGGGGGCCTAGTTTTCATCACAATGGTGCCATATAGAATGGAGCCATGGATAAGTCCTAGCAATGCTATGCCTGGCAGCAGGTTGAACTTGCATCTTCTCTGTGCTAGCCTTGTGAAAGCCATTTATCTTTCAAGAATCCACGAGGCAGCAGCTCAACCTGTGTCAGTCTTTTCATCTTGTAATTTTTATACAAGCTGGAATTTTATCCATGCTTTAGCTCTATAATCGATATAATCACGATGGATTTATGACTAGTACTATACCGTCATCAACGGAGCTCAAGCTGATTACACGAGTCATTTGCTACAGTTGCCCTCTATTACAATATCAAGTGTAGAATTTAAAGTCATGAGTGCCTTGATTGCAAAACTTCAAGCAGATACATTGGACATATAGGTAAGCCTGAGATTGTTGACTGTCACATAGACAACAAATGCAAAATAGAAAATGGAAACATCAATACTATTATGGAAATAAGGAAGTAGTATACCCATTGATATGCCAATTCTTCCTATATTAGGCCTGTATTTGGTGATCGTATAGACTAAGATTAAAACTTCAAGATTTGGATATATAATCTTGACGAGGTAAGCCTAAGATTATCGATTGTCACATAGACAGGAAATGCAAAATAGAAAATGCAAACATCAATACTATTATGGAAATAAGGAAGTAGTATACCCATTGATATGCCAATTCTTCCTATATTAGGCCTATATTTGGTGAATGACCTATGGGAATCATACGAAATAGAGGAAAATATACATGACCTATATATATAGGAAAAGGCAGATATAAGTAGCAGTTCGTATAGACTAAGATTAAAACTTCAAGCATTGGACATATAATCTTGACGAGGTAACAGGCGTTTGAAAGACCTTAATTTTTTAAGAACTAACTTAGATCCATGCGCAAGACATTCAAAAAACAATTAGCACCTTGGAGTATGGGGCCAAAGCCGAAGGTATTGTCAAATTACCTAAATCCCATCTTAAAGATAAAATAAATGCTACTAAAATGCAAAACAGAAAATGCAAACATCAAGAGTTTAACAGCTAGCTTGTCGACTGTCACATAGACAGGGAATGCAAAACAGAAAATGCAAACATCAAGAGTCTAACAACTAGCTTGTAGGGATACTTCAGAGGCATTGAAGCATGATCTGTGCATTGTTTTCCAAAGAATACACAACCATTTGGGCTTCAAAAGGATGGAGTTTCTTATTTCCAAACAATTACCCATTGAAACTAGGTGAAATTAGAGAATTGTAAGGTCACCCAGTGAATAGATCTAGGTGGAATGGTGACTTGGATCTTAAAAGACTTGTCAGCAAATTCATCTTCTTGGTATAACATTATTGTACGATGTTTTTGGGTCATAAATGCATAATCATGTCAGAATAACTAAGATTACAAAAAATATAATGTCTGAGCAACTCTTGTCAATTTAAGATCCAAAAATACCAAAATTTGGAGACATACTGACTTTTCCAGCGTGCCCATATCCTATGGCGGTCATTCTAACAATTATAATGTCTCACATACTAAAATCGAAGTAAAACTATCCGGCAAAACAAGCCCTCGAAGGGCTTCTTATCTGATTCCTATCAGGTTCTCCAAAGCACAGTCTAATGGATGCAACTTTGT
The DNA here is from genome assembly GCA_000404065.3 of Pinus taeda. Taxonomy (NCBI): domain Eukaryota; kingdom Viridiplantae; phylum Streptophyta; class Pinopsida; order Pinales; family Pinaceae; genus Pinus; species Pinus taeda. The sequence continues at coordinate 38,117 of APFE030927324.1, read as the reverse complement.
CACCGAGGCTCCAACTGCATCTTTAGCTTTGGCAGTGTTTCTATTCACAACAAAAGGAGAAAAGTGTGTAGAGGCTTTTTCCTTTACCTTGTGTAGATAGGATTGAACGGGGAATGAAGGGATTTGGATATGGTCTGCAATCTTGGAAACAAACGAGAGGGTAGAGCCTTATTTTGGTTATTGAACAGTGGTTTTGATAGTTGGAAAGGTGGTTGAGTACACCTAGAAGGACAATGAAGGTGGATTGTACTTGTAGAAGCAAAAGTGCAGCAATTTGAGGGTTGGTTGAGGGTTGGTCTGTTGCCGTAATAAGGCCGAAAATTTCTGACCTAAAGTGTGCACTGGACAGTGAGTAGCAGAAGAAGAAAGTGGCTTTAAATCAGAAGTATGTGTTCTGCTAAGTTGGTGTTTTGCTAGGTGGTTGAAGTGTCCTAGTGTACGACAAACTGTGGAGCATCTTAAGGCTGTTAGAAGGGCAGCAAGAAGGACTCTCTGTTTTTCCCTATGGATTTCCTAAACTTGCTTAGCGATAAATTGTTGAATGGACAAATAATATCTTTTGTGGCTTTTGGCAAACTTTATAGTATAGATAACAATCATCCAGTGAATATAATCTAGAGGCCAATCATTGGATATCATATCCTGAATCTCAAGAACTGAAAATTCATTCATCTAGCATTTTTTTTTGGCTTTATAAGACTGACAAAGAATTCATTCTCTTCTAGAATTAGTTAGTTATGCTAAGATTCATGGCTTGCAGTAATGAAAAACAGAAAATGCAAACATCAAGAGTTTAACAACTAGCTTGTCGACTGTCACATAGATAGGGAATGCAAAACAGAAAATGCAAACATCAAGAGTTTAACAGCTAGCCTGTAGGGATACTTCAGAGGCATTGAAGCGTGATCTATGCATTGTTTTCCAAAGAATACACAACCATTTGAGGTTCAAAAGGATTGATTTTCTTATTGCCAAACAATTACCCATTGAAACCAGGTGAAATCAGAGAACTGTAAGGTCAGCTAGTGAATAGATCTAGGTGGAATGGTGACTTGGACCTTAAAAGACTTGTCAGCAAATTCATCTTCTTGGTATAAGATTATTGTACAAGGTTTTTGGGTCATAAATGCATAATCATGTCAGAATAACTAAGATTATAAAAAATATAATGTCTGGCCAACTCTTGTCAATTTAAGATCCAAAAATACCAAAATTTGGAGACATATTGACTTTTCCAGCATGCCCATATCCTACGGCGGTCATTCTAACAATTTTAATGTCTCACATACTGAAATCGAAGTAGAACTACCCAACAAAACAAGCCCTTGAAGGGATTCATATTTTATTCCTACCTGGCTCTCCAAAGCACATTCTAATGAATGCAGCTCCGTCCACCGAGGCTCCAACTGCATCTTTAGCTTTGGCAGTGTTTCTATTCACAACGAAAGGAGATAAGTGTGTAGAGGATTTTTCCTTTACCTTGTGCAGATAGGATTGAATGGGGAATGACATTTAAATGAAATAGAGAACAGGGGATTGTTTTGACTGAAAGTTTACTGGAAATAGGCGTTTTGCCCCAAAAGAGACGAACAAGATTCACCCTGTAGAGGTTGAGGGATCTACGCTCTCATGGAGAACACATGGGATGCAATTGGAATCAATTTTATATAGAATTTAGCGAACGTTTCAGGAGATATCTAAGGTTTCAGAAACTCGACCTTAGTATTTATGCCTTGATTATTTATTCCCTAATGCAACCCATACAAAAAACACCACTGGTAAATTATTCCACAGTTCCCGTAGTGTAATGTGCTTAGCTCAAAAATGAGTCACTTAGTTTTTAAATGACTACTTAGTTCAAAAAATTAATCTTGAATGACTAATCAGAGAAGAAAGCCACTTAGTTCTTGAATGAGTAAGTAGTTCAAAAAAGTAATCAGATAAGAACACAAGTTCAAAAAAGTAATCAGATAAGAATACAAATATATTATATGGATATCCAGTTCTTGAATGACTACTAAGCTCAAAAATGGAAATTCTTCTCAAGCTTATAGCTCGGAAAACAAAAATTCTTCACAAGCTTATGACAAAAATTCATACTTCTAGTTCTTCTCAAGAAGCACATTACAGAGGGTAAAATAAGTCAATCTGTACGCACAATGACATCCGAAATATCCAACAGGAAACTGCTGTGTACGTGGAAATATCGTAAGTTGTGCGTAACATCAGTAACGTCTTCTAGATATTTTTCATATGTCAGACGTTTTAGAGATGGACAAATTCCTAAAAGAAAATTTCCTTTTAGAATGCACTTGTACTGAACATTTGCTTCTGTTTGGATGATGTAATGCAATTGTAAAAAACGTCGATACGTGGTTAACTCTTGACATGTGGAACAGTTAAGTTGATCTGTGGAAACTGTTCCAAATGTGTCTGCTGGAAGAGATAAATTGTTGCAGATTGTAACAAAAGGTTTTGCATGTATGTCTGCTATCGTCAACATTCCTTTAACCTGCTTCATGTTGCAGTACAGTTTTAGCGTTAGATATTGTAATAAAAAATACTAGGAGGACGATAAATGAAGGAGCATAATTTAGGAGAATAGGTTGCAGTATAGTTTTAGCATTAGATATTGTAATGAAAACACATAATTTAGAAGAATAGAAAATAATTTAGCAAAACAAAAAATAAAGAATTAGAAATTATATTTTGTGGACTAGGAAACAACCTTTGTTGTCGACATAGTTAGTTTGCTGAGGTCTGAAAGTACTCTGTTCGAATTGATGGTTGTTATGAAGGTGGATTTGCATGTGCGTAGTGATCTGTACTCTTTTCCTCTGACAAGATTCCGAAACAACACCATTGGTGCTTCTTGTTTTGAAATTTGTTTTTGTATTGATTTGAAAATTGGTTGAAATGTAGTGAAAGGATAAACTTGAATTGCAAAATGTACGAAGCGTTAACACTAATGCAATTGCTTCTAAGTAAATGTAAAAAAGTATAAATGGTTGATTTTTTATATACCGTAGCTTTGTCTTTTTGAGATTGGCCATCCTTGATATTTAGGACATATTGACCAGCTATTTATTTTTTGGATGTTACAACACCAGCTACTGTACCGATTGCAAATCCAGTTGTGTTTGTGAGTTGGCTAATAGTGCTTGTCGGTACAAATGTGTATTGCGTACAGACGCTGGGATAGTTTCTATGATGATTTTTTCATGTAACACTAATATGCAGGTACGGTCTCCATGGTCATAAACTGTTTTGGGAGAGACCTTAAAAAGTTTGTCCTCAACAGTAGGAATGAGATTATGTGGCACATCCAGTGTGATTTCCATATTCCCTTTGCTATCCACTAGGTCAGCACGTAACAATTGAATTCAGTGTATTTGATCAACCATTGTTTTATAAATGACAAGAACGTCACCGTGAAAGATTCTTCCCAGTTTCAGGATTTTCAATTCCTGTATTGTGATTGGAGTGCATAGTTGATGGTTGGAGCTTATTTAGGATTTATTTTCATGTTTTTGCCTGTAGAAAAATATTAAAATAATTTGAATTAACATAATGTTTGTATTATAAAACTTGTAAGAATAGATTTAAAGGTTATTTAGTTACTTTTTATCAATTTCTAAGACACTGGAAGTTTTTGAGAGAGCGCAAGCCTTTGGAGCAGTCTCTAGAGCAGTAATTTCTTCATGTTGTCTTTTCATGTTAGTTACATGTACACAAATGAGTACAAGCTATTAGGTTTATAAGCAAAATGTGTTCTATGTAATTCTAGATCCGTGCATAATACTATTCTCTGTGTTGTTACCTTGATTAGTGTGCGCAAAGTGTTGCAAGGAAGTTGCAAGACATAGACTTTTAGTATGTCCATTGGAGATTGATATTGTTTAGATAAGCATAGAATTTTTTCGGATATGAAGTTTAGCAAATTGTAGAGAAACTTGTGTACCAATGCTACATTGATTTTACTGTGAGAAAAGAAAAAGTGCAAAAAAGTGGAAAACATAGCAAATTGTAGAGAAACTTGTATACCAATGCTAGATTGATTTTGCTGTGAGAAAGCCAAAAGTGAGAATATTTGTTGTGAGTAAACCAAAAGTGCAAAAAGTGGAAAACATAGCAAATTGTAGAGAAACTTGTATACCAACGCTACATTGATTTTGTAGTGAGAAGGCCAAAAGTGGAAAAAAGTGGAAAACATAGGTTTTGTTTTATGGCATGTTTAACAGATTGCACAGGAAAGGGTCGTTAGAGTTGTAGTAGTGCATAGAGTATGCCATGATCAGACCAATATGCCCATGTTACATTTATTTCACACTATTTTATAGGCAAAGTTGTCCAAATATGGTCTATTATTATTTTTCGTTGCGGAGATAGTTTACTTGTTATTTCTTGTAAGTTTTCCATTTCCATAAATTGTACAAAGATTTTGCTGCGAGCCGTTTGTTTTTTGATGTCAATGTTGAGATCAACAATAACTAAAAAAACACAATTAGTATATGTAGTTTGGGATTTTGCTTCCTTTATTATTTGCATTATCGTGGATACTTGTTCAAATAGTGCTACATAAATGTTCATTAAGCAAATCGGTTGCTGAAAGTACATGTCAATTAGGGTAAGCGCTATTTTGTTTTTTCAAAATGTCTTTATTGCCTTAATAGGTATTTTTTTGTTTATGCAAGTAATAATTCCATGTGTCGAATGTGCAATGGAAAAATTGAATGATAAGAATTCTTTGTCTATTGGCAGAATGTAGAGATGAGTTTCTTGAAAACATAGAATCATATTGTCCATTAAGTCATTGTAGTGAATCACGTCATTAAGGTGTGCACGTAGACTATGAGTGTTTAGACTTGCAATTGACAAAACATCCTTGTTATCGGATTTCTTCTTTGCAAATTCTAGTTTCCATGCAGGAATTGTTTCTAGCCGTGCCATTTCATTGATTATCTTGTTTTTGATATGGAAGTTTTGTTGTGTCAATTTGTTAATCAAGTATAGTGACTCGATAGTTCTAACACGTGATAATGCAATGTAGACTAGACCATGTTTTGTGACACCAGTTGGGTCAAATGCAAGTTGATCTAATGTCAACCCTTGTGTTCGGTGTATTGTTCATGCACAGGCTAATTGGATTGGAAATTGTTTGCGAATTGTAATTTGTCATTTGTTATGAGACATTGCTAGCGATTTTGAAATTCGAAGGGTTGGTGTCCAATTTGGCAATATATTTATTTCGTATAGTTGTTTGAATTTGTTTCTTTTTCGTTTGCCAATTTCTGTGTCTGAGAATTCTATCTAGACAATGTCAAGTCTGTTGTTATTAGATGAATAGGATTTGAAAATCCCTTCAGCACCATTAACCAATCCATTGCTTGTATTGTATTTCTTGCATATACTTCAACTAACATGTTTTGTTTAACTGTGATTGTTGATGGCAATGAGATTGCTTTATCAGAAGCAAAATAGCTTGATCTAGGAGTCTCGTAGTTATCAATTTCAAGTAGCATTATTTGTTCCCCCTTTGTTAGAGAAAGCATTTTTGCATTGTGATTATGGACATCTTTGTTTTGATAGAAAATGTATGGGAAAACTCGTCTTAAAGGTGCCATCCTGTAGCAGTTATTGTTTACAAAAGCAATATCTTAATCTGTTTGTGTGTTTAATCTCATCCTATTTAGTACATCGATGAACAATGGGTCTTTTTGGTGTATTGTTGTGTGCAATTGATAACATTTTATTTTCTCTGGCTAGAAGTCGTATGGAATTGTGTTTTTGTTGATTTTTGCGTTTTCAAAGATTAGAGAATCTATGACTGGGTTTACCTGGTAAAGATCACCAGAGAATATGATGTCAACATTAGCAAAGTATGAAGTTGGTGTGTGTAAGATTTGTCGGAGTCGCTTATCAATTTGATATAGTGTTGTTGCACCAACAAGCGATGCCTCATCTATGAGGAGTACACACAATTGTTGGAAATTCTTCGATAATGTGTCTAATTTTTCATTGTTTAGTGACGAGCAATCTGCTTTGTTAAAGGGAAAATAGAATGCAGAATGCAATGTCACACCACCAGCATTAAAGGAAGCTTTGCCTGTGTGTGCAGTGATTATTCCTATTAGTTGTGATGGGTTATAAGGAAATGCCACATTGTGTATGCGTACTAAGGATTGGAATATTACCTTAGTTTTGTGTGTCTTTCCTGTTCCTGCACCTCCTATTCATAACAAATAGATCAGTTCATCTGGTCTATACAATTTTCTTATTATAACATCAGTCACTATGCTTGCTTGTTCTGTGTTTAATTGACGCATTAATTCATAGGACTCTATGTCTTCAAGTATATGTGCTTTTTTGACGATTTCATATGGCCTTGTAGATCATAGAGTAAACTTCTTTGTATCTTTCCTTACTATCTAAAATATATAGGCCAAATTTGAAATTGGGTAGCCCTACATTCACAAGAAATTCACAAGGGAAGCTTATGAGCTTGTGCATAGAGATATGAAGAATGTTTCAACATGTGCCGTATCATATCAACCAACTAAATCTATATTTGTAGGCACTGGCACTAGGTAAACTTTAATGGGTTATGGAACTTCACAATGGAATGCTACCATAGCCTCTACTAGTTTATTAATTGAATTAACCAAATTAATTTGAAAAGTTGTCAATTCAAGATCCAAAAATACCAAACTTTGGAGACATACTGACTTTTCCAGCGTGCCCATATCCTACGGTGGTCATTCTAACAATTATAATGTCTCACATTCTGAAATCAAAGTAGAACTACCCGGCAAAACAAGCCGTCGAAGAGCTTCTTATTTGATTCCTATCTGGTTCTCCAAAGCATAGTCTAATGGATACAGCTCTGTCCACTGAGGCTCCAACTACATCTTTAGCTATGGAAGTGTTTCTATTCACAACGAAAGGAGATAAGTGTGTAGAGGCTTTTTCCTTTACCTTGTACAGATATGATTGAATGGGGAATGAAGGGATTTGGATACGGTCTGCAATATTGGAAACAAACAAGAGGGTAGAGCCTTATTTTGGTTATTGAACAGTGGTTTTGATAGTTGGAAAGGTGGTCGAGTACACCTAGAAGTGGACTGTACTTGTAGAAGAGAAAGTGCAGTAATTTGAGAGTTGGTTGAGGGTTGGTATGTTGCCCTAGCAAGGCCGAAAATTTCTGACCTAAAGTGTGCACCAGACAGTGAGTAGCAGAAGAAGAAAGTGGATTTACATCTGAAGTATCTGCTAAGTTGGTGTTTTGCTAGGTGTATTCTATTGTCGTTATAATTACAGACATGTCTTATCCCCAATGTCAATAGTTCATTGAGTTTGGGTCGGTTATCAAGGCCTTGATTTCCTAGAAATGAACATCCCAAACTGGGGCATTTGACAAATTACCTAAATCCCATCTTAAACAGAAAATCAATGCTACTGACCAAGTAGTCGTAGAGACCACGATCAAAGTCATGAGTGCCTTGATTGAAAAACATCAAGCAAATAATAGATTAAAAGATCAGTGCAGAGATGAGGTTGCAAAAGATTTGGATGGAAAAACACAGCAACTAGAGAACTTCAAAAGTAGTGTAGCACATTCTCCAATTAGATATGAGAAATTGTCCACACGACATAAGTGATGCTTTTGCAAGACTAATTGCAATTTGTTTTCCTGAGACATAGGATACATGATGACGAGTAAATGTTCGATGCAATATTATGTTTAGTCATGCAATGCAATTACAAGTCACAAAGCAAGTTGAACAATGCAAATGCATATAGAATAGAGAATCATTGTGTGTACCTTTGGGACTGGAAATGTCTACTGAACTGCTCAGACTGTTTATGTCGGATAAGATCCAATGCAGAGTTTTGATATCAGAGTTCAAAATGCCACTGCCAAAGACCAAAAAGAACCTGTTGTATGTTAGGACCAGTTATTATAAATGTATATCATTCCACTGACCAGTCAAACACAGCTTAAAATTAATAAGTGAAATGAAGAAATACAACTTAGTTTTAAAACGAAATGAGAAAGCAAATTTATTGTATGAATATCTAGTTCTTGAATAAATAATCAGAGAAGAAAGCCACTTAGTTCTTAAAGCTTATAGTTCAAAATTTTGCAGCTATCAATTACTGTGGTGATTATTATAATTTCTATATGCAGCCATGGAAACATGATTTTAATATGCATAAGGAAGCATTAGTTTGTCAGAAACTGGGTAAGAAAGCCTACTCTCCCTCTTGAATAATAGTACAAAAAATCTCTCAGGGCCATTGGTAATGGTATTTGTAAATTTATTACCCTGAGCCTAAAGACTAGGGCTTTGCAATCCTCTACAACTGCTCAAATCTGCATTAATATGGCCTGTGCAAAGGTATTCCTCAAAAGCTTGTGCTGAAGAACAAGGAATGTATATGGACACAAGTGTTAGTTATATAGAGAGAGAAGCTGCATGTCTATCTTCATTATATTGTGCTTTCATTTACAGTTTATCTATGCATTGTTTTCCAAAGAATACACAAATGCTACCGATGACTTAATGCCATGCCAGAATTCTTCTTACATCTCTAATGGTGCATTATGAGATCATTGTGTCCACTTCATGCAATCACAATGGATCGATATCTCTCCTCTTGATACAGAGATATTTCCTCTTGATTGAGAAAGCACGATACTTTATTTAAGATGATGAAAAGAACCACTAAGTTAACGATGAGCAATGCTCTCTACTATTAGAAAATTGGAGGTTTCCCTATAGGTAGGACCAGGAGAACACCTCCTATTGAATGAGTGAATGGGAAGAGGGAGGAGGACACATTTGATTAATAGCATGTGTTCTTAAGTACTCATTCTCTTGATCTTCAACATTGTTTCACCTCCTTAGTATCAATCGTGTTGAGACAGGGACCTACCTCCAACCACAGAATATCAGTTATGATCTAGTAACAATGATCTCATCCATAGGTCAATGGTGTTGTTAGGGTATTGATTAAAAGTTTTTTTCATTTCATTTATGCTAATGTGGAATGGTTCCATGCCATTGCTTCAACGTTGAATACCCTCAGTTATTCAGTTCAATGCCAAAATAAGTATCCTTGTCGAATGTCATAACCAAAGAAGATGCATTTTTAAATGCGAAGATATATAGCTACTGTAATGAATGACTTTAGATCCTTTTTATTAAGGATATAGCTTCAATGCACTCTTTGGGAGGGACAAAGAAATCTAAATATAGGGAGAGGACTATCAACTTCTTGCCTTGATTGAAAAACTTCAAGCAGATACATTGGAAATATAGGTAAGCCTGAGATTGTTGACTGTCACATAGACAGCAAATGCAAAACAGAAAACACAAGGCACAAACATTTGCCCTCTATTACAATATCAAGTGCAGAATTCAAAGTCATGAGTGCCTTGATTGCAAAACTTCAAGTAGATACATTGGACATATAGGTAAGCCTGAGATTGTTGACTGTCACATAGACAGCAAATGCAAAACAGAAAATGGAAACTTCAATACTATTATGGAAATAAGGAAGTAGTATACCCATTGATATACCAATTCTTCCTATATTAGGCCTGTATTTGGTGATTGTATAGACTAAGATTAAAACTTCAAGCATTGGACATATAATCTTGACGAGGTAAGCCTGAGATTTTTTATTGTCACATAGACAGGAAATGCAAAACAGAAAATGCAAACATCAATACTATTATGGAAATAAGGAAGTAGTATACCCATTGATATGCCAATTGTTCCTATATTAGGCCTGTATTTGGTGAATGACCTATGGGAATCATGCAGAGTAGAGGAAAATAGACATGACCTATATATATAGGAAAAGGCAGATATAAGTAGCAGTTCATATAGACTAAGATTAAAGCTTCAAGCATTGGACATATAATCTTGACGAGGTAACGGGCGTTTGACAAATTACAGAAAGGATTAGCGGCAAGGTATACTATGGACCTTAATTTTTTAAGAACTAACTTAGATCCATGCGCAAGACATTCAAAAAACAATTAGCACCTTGGAGTATGGGGCCAAAGCCGAAGGTATTGTCAAATTACCTAAATCCCATCTTAAAGACAAAATCAATGCTACTGAAATGCAAAAACAAAAAATGCAAACATCAAGAGTTTAATAGCTAGCTTGTCAACTATCACATAGACAACGAATGCAAAACAGAAAATGCAAACATGAAGAGTTTAACAGCTAGCTTGTAGGGATACTTCAGAGGCATTGAAGCATTACAGAAAAAGAACATAAAGACAAAAATTACAGGGTGAACTAAACAACTTCTCACGCTAGCATTGGGATAAGGAATGCCCCGACGATATAGTCAAACAGTGACTGTGAATGCCCTGAACATAGGAGAAACCCTATCCCATATAGGCATTGGTTCCCCTATATAGCTCTACTGTGAATACCCCGTATTTGTTCACAGACAAAAAAAGACCATTGCCAAGGACTAAATCGTACACACCCTCTGTAAAAAACCGAAACCCTGCAGACGCTAAAATATATCAAAACAATGCAATAACATAAGCAGTACCTGAAATAGACCAATGTAGCAGAGCTGAAATAAAAACAAAAGTGGAAGCGAGTTAATCACGAAATCATTTCTAACTTTATTATATAACAAGAAAAGTAACTTACACGTAGCGGACACTGCATGCATCATCTAGAATGGAATGAGTAACACGTACATATCACTTGACTTACTTAACCTCCATCAAATCAGCCTCACACTCGGTTACCTTAGGTGATGGCCCAACAGATGTCATAGCTCACAGAACAGATTTCACCGCCATGACACCTTAGTTGCTGGCATAAATTGGATGCCCTGTTGGTTAACCCTCTCCCTAACCCTCTTAATCACAGAGCCCAGATGACATTCTCCATGCAAATGCCGAATTTTGCTGGCCTGATCAGCATAGTCCCTCCTTTTATTGCGTATCTTTTCCTCTCTCAACCCCAACCCCAACGCCTGGACTTCAATATCTACGTCTAACTCGACATTTGGCAGCTCTCATGCCCGAGTCATAGTATGACCTATGGTGGAGCGTTGTCTGCAAACCCCCCTCCCTACTCAGTTAGTAAGGAGCGAGTGAGTTTACTAGCCAATGCTACAACATTCTCCACTCAGGCCATTTTACTACTATTTTTAGATGACTGCTGCTAATTGTTACCTTATTGATTTACTGATCTATATGATTGATGACCCGATTTTTCAATCAAAAGTAATGATGCACGGAATACAAATTCCAGATGGCTGCTACTGATGCGAGGATAAAGATTTCTACTAATGCGCTTCAGTAAGGGTTTTGTTCCTTGGGCTAATCTTGGTATGGTTCAACTAGGCCTAAAATTCTAGGTCCATTGCAGGTGTAAAGAGAAGGACCAGTGGGTGTAGCAAGATCTAAATGTCCAATGGTGGGTGCATCAATGTATCCCATTCGAACTACCTTCGCTGAGGGTCTCAACCGGAAGCAGGATAGATTGTTACCGAGATCGGCTAGTAGGTCTTGCAATTCATCTGTTGTCTCCACAACGCCATTGTCTATAGAAAATTCATGTAAATAACCAGTGCAAAGCCATAGCTCTCGTGCCGGAGTCATAGTATGACCGAAGCCTCCTGCCCAAAGACTCTGCAATACCCATTAGATATAGAGTGTTGCGTGGCCTGCCTTCTCGTCATCCTTCCTCCCTCCAGCATCCCTTCCCATCCCATCATTCATCCCTCTGTCATCCCTATCCTTCATCCCTCAAAAATCCATCGTTCACCCCACCAAATCCTTCACCCTCCAACAGCGAAATATTAACACCCCCAAAATACCAGAAAATGGGTAAGTAAATTCACTTGTATATTTCAAACAGAGTTGAGGAGGATGCACACCAAATCTGAACATAATGTTGCTCACCATTTTGGAAAAATCACCAAGAAGGTTCGTTCAACCAACCAACCCGAGAACGCTAACGCTAACTAGGAAGCGAAGGTTTTCTCGGTGCACTCCAGTTCTATAGTAAGCCCTTCCGGTGTGAGCCCTCCTAGTGTGGAAGACATTGAGAAATGCAATTATCAAGATCGACACCTCTGCCAGAGATCTGTCAATTATAAAGATTGACACATATGCCAGATATGGCATAACATGCGTCTAATTGCTAACAAAAATATACTTTCGCATTCAAATAAGATACACCATAAGTTTTCTTAACATTAAATGTTGAAAATTAATGCTAAGGCAAAGATAGCATTAAACCTTCAGAATTCATGGGTATTAACCTTCAGAATTCATGGGAATTTCTACTGTATTGTCTATGTATCCATGCATCGTATTTCATATTTCTTGGCTCTACGAAATAGAATAGGGCAACTTACATGTGTGAATGGGGAATTCCCACTGTATAGTCTATGTATCCATGTGTCGCATTTTGTTGTCTCGAATCTAAGAAATAGAATATGGAAACTTACATGTGTGAATTCATGGGAATTCCTAATAGGGAAACTTACATGTGTGAATTCCGACTATATAGTCTATGTATCCATGTGTCGTATTTTGTTGTCTCAACTCTAAGAAATAGAATAGGGAAACTTACATGTGTGAATTCATGGGAATTCTTATTGTATTGTCTATGTATCCATGAGTCATTTAACCTTCAGAATTCATGGGAATTCCTACTATATTGTCTATGTTTTTAACCTTCAAGGATATATATGAACATATGCACAAATTACAAGAAAGAAATAACCATAATTAGGTGAACACTTTAAAGGATATATACACAGAAATGTGGGCTTGAGAGAACTGCGAAGCTGACACCACTACATATAGGCTTCCAAGAGGCTTCCAAGATATTTATTAGTTTCCTTACTAACTAAAATATATAGGCCAAATTTGAAATTGGGTAGCCCTACATTCACACGAAATTCACAAGGGAAGCTTATGAGCTTGTGCATAGAGATATGAAGAATGTTTCAACATGCGCCTTATCATATTGACCAACTAAATCTATATTTGTAGGCACTGGCACTAGGTAAACTTTAATGGGTTATGGAACTTCACAATGGAATGCTACCATAGCCTTTACTAGTTTATTAATTGAATTAACCAAATTAATTGGAAAAGTTGTCAATTTAAGATCCAAAAATACCAAAATTTGGAGACATATTGACTTTTCCAGCGTGCCCATATCCTACGGCGGTCATTCTAACAATTATAATGTCTCACATACTGAAATCGAAGTAGAAATACCCGGCAAAACAAACCGTCGAAGGGCTTCTTATTTGATTCCTATCTGGTTCTCCAAAGCACAGTCTAATGGATACAGCTCTGTCCACCGAGGCTCCAACTGCATCTTTAGCTTTGGCAGTGCTTCTATTCACAACGAAAGGAGATAAGTGTGTAGAGGCTTTTTCCTTTACGTTGTGAAGATAGGATTGAATGGGGAATGAAGGGATTTGGATACGGTCTGCAATCTTGGAAACAAACGAGAGGGTAGAGCCTTATTTTGGTTATTGAACAGTGGTTTTGATAGTTGGAAAGGTGGTCGAGTACACCTAGAAGTGGATTGTACTTGTAGAAGCGAAAGTGCAGTAATTTGAGTGTTGGTTGAGGGTTTTTCTGTTGCCCTAACAAGGCCGAAAAATTCTGACCTAAAGTGTGCACCAGACAGTGAGTAGCAGAAGAAGAAAGTGGCTTTAAATCAGAAGTATGTGTTCTGCTAAGTTGTTGTTTTGCTAGGTGTATTCTATTGTGATTATAATTACAGACATGTCCTATCCGCAATGTCAATAGTTCATTGAGTCTAGGTCGATTATCAGGGCCTTGATTGCCTATAAATGAACGTCCCAAACTGGGGTGTTTGACAAATTACCTAAATCCCATCTTAAACAGAAAATCAATGCTATTGACCAAGTAGTTGTAGAGACAAGCATCAATGTCATGAGTGCCTTGATTGCAAAACTTCAAGCAGATAATAGATTAAAAGATCAGTGCAGAGATGAGGTTGCAAAAGAGTTGGATGGAAAAACACAACAACTGGAGAACTTCAAAAATAGTGTAGCACATGTACATGCTTATTGATTACAGGTAATTCATTCTCTTCTAGAATTAGTTAGTTATGCAAAGATTCATGCCTTGCAGTTTGAAGTTTGAACCCCGATGTTCTCTTGCTGTGTTATCCGAAAATAAAGAAAGGTTTGGGGCATAATATGGATTTGGATCCTAGGCCTTTGCTCAGTCCTCAAGATGTAAGTTGAACCAAAATCTATATTTCATTTTTTGCTAAGACACTAGCAAGGCACAAAGATTTTACCTCTATTACAATATCAAGTGCAAATTCAAAGTCATGAGTGCCTTGATTGCAAAACTTCAAGCAGATACATTGGACATATAGGTAAGCCTGAGATTGTTAACTATCACATAGACAACAAATGCAAAATAGAAAATGCAAACATCAATACTATTATGGAAATAAGGAAGTAGTATACCCATTGATATGCCAATTGTTCCTATATTAGGCCTGTATTTGGTGAATGACCTATGGGAATCATAAAGAACAGAGGAAAATAGATATGACCTATATATATAGGAAAAGGAAGATATAAGTAGCAGTTCGTATAGACTAAGATTAAAACTTCAAGCATTGGACATATAATCTTGACGAGGTAATGTGCGTTTGACAAATTACTGAAAGGATTAGCGGAATGGTATACTATGGACCTTAATTTTTTAAGAACTAACTTAGATCCATGCATAAGACATTCAAAAAACAATTAGCACCTTGGAGTATGGGGCCAAAGCTGAAGGTATTGTCAAATTACCTAAATCCCATCTTAAAGACAAAATAAATGCTACTGAAATGCAAAGAATAAAATGCAAACATCAAAAGTTTAACAGTTAGCTTATCGATTGTCACATAGACAACGAATGCAAAACAGAAAATGCAAACATGAAGAGTTTAAAAACTAGCTTGTAGGGATGCCCTGACGATATAGTCAAATAGTGACTATGAATGCCCTGACCATAGGAGAAACCCTATCACATATAGGCATTGGTTCCCCTATATAGCTCTACTGTGAATGCCCCGTATTTGTTCACAGACAAAAAAAGACCATTACCAAGCACTAAATCGTACACACCCTCTGTAAAAAATCGAAACCTTGCAGACGCTAAAATATATCAAAACAATGCAATAACATAAACAGTACCTGAAATAGACCAATGTAGCAGAGCTGAAGAGAAAACAAAAGTGGAAGCAACTTAACCACGAAATCATTTCTAACTTTATTATATAACAAGAAAAGTAACTTACACGTAGCGGACGCTGCATGCATAATCTAGAATGGAATGAATAACACACACATATCACCTCACTTACTTAACCTCCATCAAATCAGCCTCGCACTAGCTTACCTTAGGTGATGCCCTAGCATATTTCATAGCTCATGGAATAGATTTCACCGCCATGCCACCTTAGCTGCTGGCATAAATTTGATGCCCTGCTATTTAACCCTCTCCCTGACCCTCTTAATCACAGATCCCAGATGACATTCTCCATGCAAATGCCAAATTGTGCTGGCCTGATCAGCATAGTCCCTCCTGTTATTGCGTATCTTTTGCTCTCTCAACCCCAACCCCAATGCCTGGACTTCAATATCTACATCTAACTCGACCTTTGGTAGCACACACTGATTTGCTACTTTTCCCTGCAATTCATCTTTTGTCTCCACAACACCATTGTCTACAGAAAATTCATGTAAATAACCAGTGCAAAGCCATAGCTCTCGTGCCCGAGTGGTAGTATGACCCATGGTGGAGCGTTGTCTGCAAACCCCCCCCCCCCTACTCAGCTAAGTAAGGAGCGAGCGAGTTTACTAGCCAATGCTACAACATTCTCCACTCAGGCCATTTTACTACTGATTATTTAGATTACTGTTGCTGATTGTTACCTTATTGATTTACTGATCTATATGATTGATGACCCAATTTTTCAATCAAAAGTAATGATGCATGGAATACAAATTCCAAATGGCTGCTACTGATGCGAGGATAAAGATTGCTACTAATGCGCTTCGGTAAGGATTGTTTTTCTTGGGCTAATCTTGGTATGGTTCGACTAGGCCTAAGATTCTAGGTCCATTGCAGGCGTAAAGAGAAGGACCAGTGGGTGTAGCAAGATCTAAATGTCCAATGGTGGGTGCATCCATGTATCCCATTCGAACTACCTTTGCTGAGGGTCTCAACCGGAAGCAGGATAGATTGTTATCGAGATCGGCTAGTAGGTCTTGCAATTCATCTATTGTCTCCACAATGCCATTGTTTGCAGAAAATTCATGTAAATAACCAGTGCAAAGCCATAACTCTCGTGCCCCAGTCATAGTATGACCGAAGCCTCCTGCCCAAATACAATGCGATACCCATTAGATATAGACTGTCGCACGACCAGCTTGCTCGTCATCCTTCCTCCCTCCAACAACCCATCCCATCCCATCCTTCATACCTCCGTCATCCCTATCCTTCATCCCTCCAAAATCCATCCTTCACCCCAACAGATCCTTCACCCTCCAACAACCAAATATTAACACCCCCAAAATACCATAAAATGGGTAATGACTTAATAATAGTAAATTCACCTGTATATTGTGATGCCATCAGACTAAGGAGGAGATTTCAGATAGAGTTGAGGAGGATGCACACCAAATCTGAACATAATGTTGCTCACCATTTTGCAATGATCACCAAGAAGGTTCGTTCGTCCAACCAAACTGAGAACGTTAATGCTAACTAGGAAGCGAAGGTTTTCTCAGCGCACTCCAGTTGTATAGTAAGCCCTTCCAGTGTGAGCCCTCTCAGTGTGTAAGACTAACATTCAAACTACAATGCCAACGCCGACACATTGAGCAATGCAGTTCTCCAGATTGACACCTATGCCAGAGATCTGTCAATTATCAAGATTGACACATATGCCAGATATGGCATAACATGTGTCTAATTGTTAACAAAAATATACTTTCGCATGCAAAGAAGATACGCCATAAGTTTTCTTAACATTAAATGTTGCAAATTAATGCTAAGGCAAAGATAGCATTACTTCATGCAGGTGACAGGTTGTTTTAATTACTTGTACTTCTCCCAACGTTTTCCTAACTTTTGAGTCTGTATACCTCGGTTTGAGGCCAAATAAGAAGAAGATTTCATTGTTTGGTTAAAAGCATAAGAGACTTCAAGAAACTTTAGTTAAAATAAAAAATATTGTATTGGTTGATGTGTCATTTCAAAAAACTTTTCTTTAAGTTAAAATATCTTTATTGATTATCATGTCAAAGTAATGCTAGGGACTAAAATCGATTACTATAGTCCCTGATAGCCCCGAAGGGGCAAGGACTAATAATATAATTTAACAAAATGTCTTTTGTCATTTTATTGAGTGATGAGGGTGGAGTATATCACATTGCGAACAATACCCTATATCCCAATGTTGCAATGCATTCTTAAAATGCATTGATATGTCAAAATGATTATTTAGTCATTTTTATCCCTTTTTAAGTTTAAAAAATGTACATCAAAATTTAGGTATGCATTATTAATGATTTGTTTTAAATCATATTTAAATGTTTTCTACAATAGTTATTTAAAAAAATTATATTTTTTTGAAATTATTCGTTTATATATTTTTAAATTTTCAACTTTCCTAACTCTGGAATGTTTAAATAACATTGTATCTTTCATATTATACAATAATAGATGTGAATTATAAGAATGATTCAGGGTTCAATGTCATTGTTTTTTTTGTTTTTTGGTATATAAATGCTAAAAGTACCTTTATTCTCGTTGACTCTCACATATTTTTTGATATGGTGTATCTTTTCACGAAATAAATTTTATCACAATTTCATGCCTAGAGAATCCTATCACTATATTTGCATATCCATTATTTAAGTTTCACTAATCGTAACCTTCCGAGATACCTTTCGACACCTTATCTTCTTGAATCACCAATTGAATTCATGTGTTAAGTGTATTTTATATCCTTGTTGATATGATAATTAGCATGACTTTTGATATCCATATTTAATGTGCTTGGATCTCACAATCATTATAATATCATTCCTTCATTATCTTTACTCTTCATTCTTCAAGAATAAAACAATTAGTCATGGGTTATTTGTGTATATTGTAATGGAATTACAAACTTATTAGCTAGATTCACTACAAATGTGTGGTGCAATAATGATTTTACATAGAAAACAATAGACATCCACTAAACCCAAGGAATCAAATCATCATTATTTCTTTGTATTCATATAATATTTCTTTTCTCTGAAAGCATATAATATATTGAAAAATATAACATGGTTATAGCATTTCTATCTAATATTTTCTTATTATTTGAGAATATTTGTTGGTGTGTCAACCACTTAGTATGTAATTCATAGAATCCACATTATAAAAATAGATACTTAGGACAAAATCACATAATTAATACTTGAATATAAATCTCTCAACAATCCACTAATCTTGTATAGGTTTGGTCAAGCTCATAGTAAACATAATGCATATTTTTTCTTTGTTTCACACTAGACTATGCCAATGATTTTGTTTTCAATGAAAAACATTAATAATATTATTGATAAATTGTATGTTCTTGATTAATTTTGTGTTTGAACCTGCACAAAATGGACTTTGTCAATATAACAAAACCGAAAATTAGAATCACAATAGTAAGAATTGTGATCTTCTATTCATTTAATTTTCTCAATCATCAATTGATTACTATGTCCATTCTCCTCCTCCCAACTTTGTACATATGTATATATCACACACTTCACTTTCTTCTTATTCTTTCTCAAAACATTGGCATTAGTGTGACTATACTTTAAGTTTGAAATATGTGGGAATGGTTTTCATATATCTTTCCCTCTTCTTTAATGCAAGGCCAAAAGTAATGAGATATATCCTTTACAACCTTAATGCTTGCAAAAATAATTTTGATACTTAGGTGGGATTCTTATATAAGATATAAAGAAGATAACATAATTCATGTTATCATGAGATCTATGCAATAAAAATTATTCTCTAAATACACCATGAAATGCATTTTTTTGCATGGTTTGAGAGACAAACAATCAATATCCTCACTAAGAATAACATATTTGGTGTTCATGATGCATAATTTCCTTCTACTTTGTGTTTGAATTTACCTAGTAATTATAGAGGTCTTAGCCTACATCCTACATTATAAGAAATTGATGACTCATACAAGAATATCATGTTCCTAAAACCCTATAAATAAAAAATATTATCATCATGGCTCTTGTATTTTTTTGATAGAATTACCAACCTTCAATAAAGTCCTTAAGCTCTATGAAAATATATTTTTTCTAATGAGATTTACAACAAGCATGACTCCTATGGCTAAGCATGATTGTGACATGCTTGAGATATTGAAATGAAATGAAAAGAAATTAATTCAACATCCACAAGGCTAAAATGGAATACGGGACAGATTCCTTCTCCATCTGTTTCTTGTATTCAACCCTTTTCTTGTGAGGTCTCACAATAAATGCTTCGAGCTTCTCAACAAACCCCTTGTTGAATAAATTATCCGAAGAGCTAGCTGCTAGAATATTTTCATAACTTTCTCTGATGTCTTTTTGTTTCCACTTTTCTGGAAGAGAAAAAAAATGCATACTCTTTCTTTTTTTATTACAGAGGAATCGACAACTAGAGCACCCTTGCAACTCATGCAACACGGGGTCGATTCTGACCGTTACCACTATAACCCCTAGGAACTATACCCGCTCCTCTCCATAACTCCAGCCTAGTCCGGGGGATTTGAACTCGTGACCTTTAGTACTGAGCCTGCCTTTCTAACGAACTTCACCGCATTGTGATTACTAACTCGCCTACCCCCATGGGGCTAAAAATACATACTCTTTCTTTCCACACTTATTTTGGCATTTTCCAATGCCCTCTTTCACAATGGATATGACGAGAATGAGTCCTTAATTGAACAATTTAAGAACTTTGGATCTCAAAGAAGTATTGACCCCTATGTACGCTTTTTTTATTATTATGAGTGGGATTAAACTCTTAAATATAGTACTTCTTCTTTCTCCCTAGCTCCTTCTCCCATGTACTTTTGTGGAACTCATCCATAACAAAAGTCTTCATCTCTTTACTATTTGTGGGACACATGCTCAAATAAATACCCCATTTACTAAACCATTTGTTATTTTTCCACATTCAAGTCTTCTTTATTTTCCATAATATGTCATTAAACACAACTTTAGGCCATATTCCCTCTCCATTTTCTCAATTTTTTTTAAATACATTATGAGTGGCACCATAGCAATTGCTTCTTCCATTTCCTCAATTTTTTTAAAATACCTTATTACTCACACCATAGAAATTGCTTCAATACAAGCAACCCCTGTTTCACTTAACAAGATATCATAAGGAACTGCACTTTTAATTTTGAATTTATTTGTAATTAAAAGCTTCTGAATTTTCTCAATTCGTTTCTAGTGCATCTCGAATGTATTGGTGGCCCACAATTAACAACTGTATAGAATCATCAGAATGCTCAATTATCATATAGATAGACAAAACAAATCCTCTCTAATATGAGTGTCGCAAAAAAAGTTTCATTATTACATCCCACCAAAATATTTAGATTATTATTTTGAATACATTAAAATTTCTTTAAAAAAAATAAATATAGTTTAGCATTAATGATTTATTTATTTATTGAGCATTAATGATGCAGGAGCATCAAGACCATCCTCATTTGTAAATATGGAATAAAGAGGGGGTGTGATAATTTTAAATATTCTGTTGTTTTAGGAAGTGAAGTTATGTAAATATTCTTTTTCTAAATAAAAGGATATGAGGGAATAGCTTAGGAAAAAGAATTGGGATAGAATTTCTATGTTTTTTCAGTTAAAATTAGGATAAGAATGGAGAAAAGCTTCAAGCTTTAAATCATTGTGTAAAAAGGGAAAAAGCCTGCTTTTTCTAGGAGATAAGGTCTGATCTATTCCTTATGTATGTATCCATTATTATTATAAATAAACAGGCAGCTGAGCTCTCAGGATGAGGGAGGAGCACACCAGAAGTATCATGGAAAAAAAAACTTCCTCTCTGCATTCTAATAAATGATCGAATTTTTTTTTTAAATTGTATTCAATATTTAATGGGCTGTATATTGAATCATGGAATGTAATTTTAAATTGACTCTTAAATGGAATAGTGAATCTTCCACTATTCGGTTACATTTCTAAGATTGTTGTAGAGGTCAAATATATTTAATTAGGTTTTCTCTTGGTTCCCGATGTTCGTCAAAATGACCAAGAGGCCTACAATCTTGCGGTGAGATGGAAAGGGAATGTCACCTTCGCGGATTCAAGTTGGTCATCCAGCGTTTGGATATTTTTCCTGTGAATTTTGGGGCACAAGGAGAACATGCTTTTGCTTGATTCTAGATGGGACTCCTAGCAGGCGTCGTTTGAATTTATAAATGTCATGGGATTGATCGAGGTTCAAAAGAATCGAGTTCATATGGCGTTGGGTTCATGCATGAGCAGCGAACAAACAAGTGTGCGAGACACGCTCGACAAAGGAATGATGAGACACGCCTGTCCAGTGGTTGATACGATTAATTTATGCCCTTTTGATGTTACTTCCTCAGCAAAGTGTTGCATTCGGGATTTAAAAAAAAAAACGACTGAAGACTGTTCTGACATATGCATTTAGTGGTGAAGAGATAAACATCAGTGCATTAAGAAAAGCCTTGGAATTCTTGACAGATCTCAGATTTATAAGAGCTGGACATTATAAAGGAGCGCCGGTTCGAAGGGTCATCAATTAGGCGTGGCTTGAAAGGAAGGAAGTCTCTCAAAGCAGATTACGCATTTAGAAGATGTTGATTATGCGTGGACATCAGAGTCAATTCAGAGTTAGCTGTGGAGGAACAAACAATCCACTGCATGCGGCTAGTGTTGAAGATGTTAACCCCTTAAAGTGCCTGGATTCTATGTCACTGTGGTGTTAAAGAACAAGTCTCATAAGCCCTATGCAGCGGTGAGAGGAGTTTTGGCGACAAATTATGTGTATCGATTGAGGCGTTCTAGACAATTGTCAATTTAATGCTCCAAATTGAAATCAAGAATTATGATAAGAAGTATCTAACTGTGTCAGTTTGTCAGGATAGTTAGTTGATTTAATATAACAGAGTGTGAGGACTGTATACAGAGGAACTGAGTTCAGGTTGAGAGATTTACAAGAACGAAATAGTGCGGAGGTGGAATCTTAGAAAAGCTCAGTGAACAGAAGTGTTGAAGAAGCAGTTGCGGAGTATTAGTAAAGGGAGAAAAGATCCCGGTTAATTGTAGGTCACCCTGCATCAAGTGGTATCAGAGACTTGCTCTGTTTTCATTGAAGAATATTTGTTTTGTTTTTAACGAATGCAAGAAAGTTTTGTTGAGGAACTGAAGAAGGTTTTGTAGAAGAACTGATGTGCAACATACACAATTGCAAGTGAACGTGATTGCAAAAGTGGAAGGAAGACAAGATCATGCAAGATCTTAAAGGTGAGATGATTTTTTGATCTGAAATTTATGATTGAAGTTTATGGTTGCAGAGAAGGTGGCAGTGAACCTGGCATTCAGCTGAAGGCTAGACAAAGAGGACAATTACAGTGTGAGGTGAGTTGAAGAGATAGCCTAGAGAGAGCAGAGGAGTGCTCAAGAGGTTCCAGACGCAGTGAACCAAGTACTTACCAAAAGACCAGACTCGGAGGGAAGGATTGGTGAGGTAAGTTGCAGCAAGAGAGATTGTTGTTGCAGAGGCTATTACAACTCATGGTGAGTGAGGAACTCATGAGGAAGCAGTCTGCCACAGGTAGAAGGAGTTTTTTTAGAGGAGGAAGAGGTTCAAAGAAAGGCCACAGAGATGAGATGACTGCCGGAGTTCGAGAAAGAAAGATTGCAGAAATAAAGGCACAGTTGTTAGTACTGGAAGAATGGCTACAAGAGAAAAAAAATCAGAAAGGAAAATGGCTCTTTCCACTGAAGGGAAAGAGAGTGATTTGGCAAAAATTGCATAGGAGGTTGAGGCAAATTATGATCTCCTTGTTGAAATAGGGACTTACTGTTCTTGTGCCGGAGATGAAATTTGAAAATCCCACATGCAGATATATTAAAAGGAAAGTGTTGAAGGAAGAAGTCGGGACTAAAAAGTCTTGTAGTTTTAAAACTGATGAGTTGTGTATGTTTGCAGGTGCAGAGGAGGTTTCCATTAGTGAAACAGAGGAGGAGATTATTGAAGATTTATTGAATTATTGGGCAGATCCAGATCAGCTGGATAATATGAACTATTGTGTTTGTATAGCTGACAATTATGGTATGATTACAAGTGGATAGGAGGATGTGCCATCTTGTGAAACTGTTAAAGCACAAGAGAAAGTTGTTATGAATGTTGAGGAAGTGAATCAGTCTGTAGCACGGATAAGTGAAGAAACTGTTGAACTTGGTGATTTTGTGCAAATTGAAAGTTTATGTATGAATGCAGGTGATGATAATATGCTTCAACGATGCTACAGAGAAATTTCATTGTTAGAATACTGGTTGGAGAATCCACGGTATGACAGGGAGATTGCAGAAGAAAGAGGCCAGTGCAGTGAACAAGAGGGAAAAGTTGTAGATGAAATTACAGGTTGAAAGCAAAGGAATTTTGCAGAGGGACAGGAAGATTGGGAGGCCGCAACATCCATAGTGACAACTGAGACAACATTGATAGCAGCAGAAGAGGCACTGATGCCTTATATTTTTTATTCTAACAATTGTTTTGTGAGTACAGGTTTTATTGAAGATGCTCGAGAAAATCTATTAGACAGAAAAATTGAACTGATGAGACAGATGATGATGAAGGAATCCCGGAAGAGACCATCAGCGGTGAAACAAAGGAGAAGCAGCAAAAGGAAAACAACAGAAGATTGCGAGAGTGCAGTTAGTGGAGCAAGGCAGCATAAAGTGTGAAGACCTGGAAAAGAACAACAGATAGAAGCAGCGGAAAATGGGAAGTTGCAGCACAAGATATGGGATCCAGGCATACACATATACGGACACATGATCAGGAGATCATGAAAAATTTAAAGGTTGGGTGTATGATGCAGGAGCATCAAGACCATCCTCATTTGTAAATATGGAATAAAGAGGGGGTGTGATAATTTTAAATATTTTGTTGTTTTCGGAAGTGAAGTTATGTAAATATTCTTTTTCCAAATAAAAGGATATGAGGGAATAGTTTAGGAAAAAGAATTGGGATATAATTTCTATGTTTTTTCAGTTAAAATTAGGATAAGAATGGTGAAAAGCTTCAAGCTTTAAATCATTGTGTAAAAAGGGAAAAAGCCTGCTTTTTCTAGGAGATAAGGTTTGATCTATTCCTTATGTATGTATCCATTATTATCCATTATTATTATAAATAAAGAGGCAGCTGAGCTCTCTTATATATGTATCCATTATTATCCATTATTATTATAAATAAAGAGGCAGCTGAGCTCTCTTATGTATGTATCCATTATTATCCATTATTATTATAAATAAAGAGGCAGCTGAGCTCTCAGGATGAGGGAGGAGCACGCCAGAAGTATCATGAAAAAAAAAAACTTCATGAAAAAAAAAACTTCCTCTCGGCGTTCTAATAAATGACCGACTTTTTTTTGTTAAATTGTATTCAATATTTAATCGGCTGTATATTGAATCATGCAATGTAATTTTAAATTGACTCTTAAATGGCATAGTGAATCTTCCACTTTTCAGTTACATTTCTGAGATTTATGTAGAGGTCAAATATATTTAATTAGGTTTTCTCTCGGTTCCCGATGTTCGTCAAAATGACCAAGAGTTCTCTCGGTGCCTGCAATCTTGCGGTGAGATGGAAAGGGGATGTCACCTTCGCGCATTCGAGTTGGTCATGCAGGGTTTGGATATTTTTCCTGTGAATTTTTGGGCACAAGGAGCACATGCTTTTGCTTGATTCCAGACGGGACTCCTAGCAGGCGTCGTTTGAATTTATAAATGTCCTGGGATTGATCGAGGTTCAAAAGAATCGAGTTCATATGGCATCAGGTTCATGCATGAGCAGCGAACAAACAAGTGTGCGAGACACGCCCGACAAAGGAATGATGAGACACGCCTGATCGGTGGTTGATACGATGAATTTATGCCCTTTTTATGTTAATTCCTCAGCAAAGTGTTGCATTCGATATTTAAAAAAAAACGACTAAAGAGTGTTCTGACATATGCATTTAGTGGTGAAGAGCTAAACATCAGCGCATTAAGAAAAGCCTTGGAATTCTTGACAGATCTCAGATTTATAAGAGTTGGACATTATAAAGGAGTTCCGGTTCGAAGGGTTATCAATTAGGCGTGGCTCCAAAGGCAGGAAGTCTCTCAAAGCAGATTACGCATTTAGAAGACGTTGATGATGCGTGGAAAGAAAGGTCAATTCAGAGTCAGCTGTGGAGGAACAAACAATCCACTGCATGCAATAATTTAAAACCCTCTGTCGTAACCTACCTTGGAAGTCTCATGCGGCTAGTGCTGAAGATGTTAACCCCTTGAAGCGTCTGGATTCTATGTCACTGTGCTGTTAAAGAACAAGTCCCATAAGCCCTATGCAGTGGTGAGAGGAGTTTTGGCGACAAATTATGTGTATCGATTGAGTCGTTCAAGAAAATTGTCAATTTAATGCGCCAAATTGAAATCAAGAATTATGATGAGAAGTATCTAACTGTGTCAGTTTGTCAGGATAGTTAGTTGATTTAATAGAACAGAGTGTGAGGACTGCATACAGAGGAACTGAGTTCAGGTTGAGAGAGTTACAGGAGCGAAATAGTGCGGACGTGGAATCTTAGAAAAGCTCAGTGAACATAAGTGTTGAAGAAGCAGTTGCGGAGTATTAGTAAAGGGAGAAAAGATCCTGGTTAATTGCAGGTCACCCTGCATCAATTAATGATTTTTATTTTTATTTATTAATTTTTAACATGGCAATATTTAAAATAAATTTATTTTAAAAAAATTAATTTAATTTACTCTTCTCAACTAGATGATGATGATGGTTAACGTACACCTAAACCAAACTACTTTATCAGACCTATAATTTTGTGATATATATAGAAAATATACTCTTTAACTTGAAATAAAAATAACTTTCCAAATTTAATCTCTATTTACTATAATTATTTTAGTTATATTTACTCATTTATAATAAACTATGATACAACGCATTTTATACGATGGCTCTCACCAAAATTAGAAAAAGTAGATAAATAAATTCAGAGTTAAAGTCAAATAACAAAATGTGTACAAAACAATTTACTATAATTATTTTACTTATATTTTACTGTAATTCTGCTATCTGTGCTTTAATAGCAGAGATTTCTGATTTGAGCTGGTGGATTTCACCGCTCACTTCTCCTAATGTCAGGAATCTTATTTTCCCTGGCTTTTGATGATGCCTTTGAAAAGATTTGGTATTTCTTTCATATGAAGCATCAACAAATATTGGCTTCTTACCTGTATCTCGTGAAGCCTTGGATTTGAGCTGATCAGTGAAAGCTTCGATTAGGCGATCTTTC